>JAWNNB010001181.1:32500-275438 GCA_035043285.1 Drosophila subsilvestris
AAATAAGGAAAAATATCCCTGAACACCGGGATTAAATTCTCAGCAAAGACATGGTACCAAAGTGTGTGACTTGGCTAAGGGATTTTGGCTCCCTGAATAAATTTTCCCACTAATACGTTTCACTCCGAAAATATATTTCCCATTTTTGTGTAATTTCCTAAAAATCACAAAGCGAAGAAAAAAATGGTGGAAAACTTAAACGAAATTAAATACGGGGTTGATAACTCCACTTTTTCTTTTTTTTGTGGGAAATTATATTACCCTTTTTAATATTAATTTGAAATTTACGTATTAGGAATATTTGAGCTAAATTATTTTGAAAAAAGTTGGTTTTACTCTTTTCAAAAATGTTGCAAAAGCTTTGATTAAATAAAAGAAAGTATTTAAATCAGATTTTTATTTTATGACTAATTTGTTTGCCATTTATAGGCACTTATTTTGTGATAATTTCGCTCAAACTTTTATTAAGAACTTTCTTCCTCCTAAAATCGCTGTGGGACAGGGCCTTAATATTGCCCATTGATGACTGCTCCTATAGCAAAAATTAGCTTAGAGTCTCTCTTCTAAAGTCTTAATTAAAAGCCAAGAAAGACCTGTCATCAACTGCTTTTGTTTCGCCATAGACGTCTCCTGATTTCATTTCCCTCTCTATTTCTGTCTCTCTCTATACATATATCACTCTCTCATGTGTCTATAAAACAATAGAGCCCTCGATTTCCATGGCAAAGAGAAAATAAAGCAAAAACCTACATAAATGGGATAGAAAATGAAGAACCATCTAGGGAATTTTCCGATGGGGAGGCAATAACTATAAAATGTCCAACGTTGCGTCGCGTCGCGTCGGGAGTTCTGTACCCATCGCGTGTATGCAGTCAACCAGGACATAGGAAAGGACATGCACAGCGACTGAAAAAACGGGTCCTTTCGTTGTCGCAGTCATTGGGCAAAAGGATTAAAAAACCAGGCGAAAACAAAGTATTATCTCAATAGAAAAATCTCAGGCGCAAGAGGAACAAAACAAAAGACCAAAGGGAAAGAGTGGGGAGGGAGGGGAAGCCAAAAAGGGGATAAAGAACACTCCAGGAATTAAGGCAGGACCCAAAGACATTGATAAAAACAAAGTGAAAATTTATGCAAAATAAAGATAGGAAAACCTCCCGCGCAAAAGGCAAAAAAATGCAACCCAAAAGTGGAAAGCCGGAAAACCCAAAACATAAAGAAGGAGAAATTGAAAACTGTTTCATAGATAAAACAAGGTAAAGGCCAAACATGCGACACTTTTTTTTTTCTAAGAGTTTTCACCCCTTATTTAAGGCTTCCTTTCAGTTATGTTTTAAGAAAAAGAGAATTGGTAGAAAGACCATTGAAGAGAGTTAGGTATAAAGTAAATATGATCAAAGTTTAAAGTGAAGCTTAAAGCGATTTTTCGTTAGTTTCCAAAGAAAAATGTGAAGAAACCCGGACAGAAAACCTAGATAAATAGTCAGGGTTTGATTAAATATAAAAGCCTTTGACGGAACTGATTGCTAAGAGTAGTTTATAAACAAGGTTCTGTAAATAAGAAAATAATAAACGATCAAACGATAAATTAAAAAAATTCAAATAATCAAATAAAATGTTAGGATATAAGTATTTGCTTCGTTATATTCGTTGAGGAATAATTCTCCAGCTAGTTCTCCATATAATTGTCCAGCTTGTTATCCAGATAATTCTCCATATAATTCTGTATATATACTCCAGATAATTCTCATCTCCTTCTCTAAAAAACTTCGCTTGTACATCACAGAGAAACTTCCCCTGTTCAACAGAAATAAATTTTCGTTCTCCTTCTTTAAGAAACTTCCCTGATTCCCCAGCAAAGTTTTTTCCCTAACTGGGAATGACGTCACACATCAACCTGTTAAACCTGCGACGGCATTCTATCACACAATACAGAGCAGAGCAAGGACCTAGCACAAGGCTAGGAAACCTCCACACCCCTTCGAATGGAAAATAGAATTTCCCCAAAAGAGGAAAAAGCCCCTGACGTGCAACCCTTGAACCGACAGCCGGCAAAAAGCCGACAAACTACAAACCAAACCAAACGAAACACGGACGTATCCTCGAAGGCTAAGGTCAATTGCAGTTGTCGTTGTCGTTGGCGGGGGAGGAAAAAGATACCAATAGCCGGCTTTTCCAGTGAGGAAATTTCCCTACTCTGCTGCTGTTGCTGCTGCTGCTACGGCTGCTGCTTTTCTGGCTTTCAGGCTTTTCTCTGCTTGAAGGTCCTGTGTCAGTGCTTGTTGGTCTTTGGTGGCGCGCGGAAGGACTTGCGGCAGGACTCTGCGCATCGCTTCGTTCGCTTTTCTATGGAATATTTTTCGCGTAATATTTGTACGGCCCCAAAAATAAAAAAAGGTAGCATTACATTCTTTAGCAACTGTGGATTATCCTTAAAGAAATGCTTTGCACTTTTTATGCCGCCAGAAAATCTAACAAAATAGTGGAAACTGAATAGATAAAAAAGTGAAAATTTTAAAATAAAAACAAAAGAAAAAGAAACAAAAATGTAATGTGATATCTGCTATTCAGAAACGTGGAAAAAGTGGCAAGAAATTCGCGACACATGCAACACTTTATGCATAGGAAATTAGCCCTCACACTCAGTGCCAAATATATGCAAACACGTAACGAGAAATGCAAATCAGAAAACCAGAAAAACCAAAGAAAATACGAAAAGAAAAAACCTTCCATTGAAATAATCATAACCCTCCTGTTTATGGAATGTCGGCTATGTGGCTGTTTTTGGCCACTGCCATGACTTCCGTTTCCTGTTTTAATGTTTACTTTATGCCAACGAATGGGGCATGCCCCCTTAAGTCCCCCATCCCTCTCTCTCTGCTTGTATCATGTGTGTGTTATGGATTTTTGAGGCTAATGTAGTGACATTTTGAGGCGCCTCAATATAATAGATAATAAAACGTAATGTCGTTGTCGTCTTTTTGGCTTACGACAAAATGTAACGTTTTAAGGAAGTCTTCCTGCTCGTGCTCCTCCTTTTTGATGGTGCCGACTCCTCTGGTTGGTGTGTGCGTGCGTGCCTTGGCCTGATTATTGCACTTTTAGCCAGCTTTCGTTTCCTTTTTTTGTTGTGCCATAAAAATCAGTTGGATAAAATCCCACATACGCCCCCAAAATGTTATTGAGGGAATGGGAGTGGAATGGGCCTAAAATTAGATTGGATGATGTGCCATAATGAGAATACATGTTGTGAGAGAATGGGGATATAGAGGGATATATGTATATTTAGAGTAGATATAGGGAGTATATTAATTTGTACAACATTTAGGAGGGTCCACTGTGGCAGGGCTGGGCATTTTTACTGTTTCTAATAAGTACTCCGCCAAGAAAATCAACATATGTAGATCCCTACATCCCTAATCGAAGTCAATGACTAATTTCCAGGATTACCATAAGCTTTGGGGGATTCCGTTTTCAAGGATTACATTGCTTCCGCTACGAATAATTAAATGTACACAATTTAAAGTTAAAATTACATAAATTGCTATTTTCTTCTCTGAAATATGTAAGACTAATAAAACAGTTTCCTCGAATAAAAATTGCATCGATTTCTGTTTTTGTATTCCAATCAATCGAATCCACAAATGCGACGAGTATTTCCTTTGCACACACACACACACATCCTTTGCGCCAGGACATATCCATCTGCAAGTGCCCCGCTTTCACTCCAATTCACACGAAATTTTATTCCATTTCTGCTATGAGAATTTTATTTCCTTTTCCTTCGGCAGAGTCCTTCTGTTTGCCTTACTTATTATGCGGCAAATGTTGTGTGTGTGTGTGTGTGTGTGTGTGTGTGTGTGTGTGTGTGGCAAGTACGAGGCACAAATACGAGCAGAAGTGGCAGTAGATGTACGGAAGTGCACACAGAAATAAAACGTGTGTTTGTCTAATTTTTGGTAAGGCAAAACTTTCATGAACGTGTGTTGAAGCATCAAAATCTGCTAACAGTTTGGATAAACATAATGTTTTTGCCGCCATTTCATCCTGGCGCACATTGAAGATAATTGTTGGGTATAGATTTGATACAGTCTATAGATCTACAAAGTGCGGACGGTGGTGCAGTGTGTGTGCGGCAGAAGGAATTAGAATTGAATAGATGTAGTTGTTAGGGAAATTCGAAGCCTTTTTAAAGAAATATTGATCGATAACATATTGATAGGTTGATCTATAAATTTATGGATAAAATATCGATTATTCTATTAAAGATTTTTATAATTTGTTTGTTAATTAAATCGCTAATATTTATATATCTATCATTTTATGAATTTCAAAGTTATAATTTCAATAAGTTTTCATCAGAAATAGAATCGAACCATTGATCAAGCGATATTCAATCAACCTTAAATCAATGAAACGTACTGCCTGTCCCTTCATTGGGAGGGGATTTCCGAAGTACAATTCAATTTTCCACTCGTAACAATTAAAGTCTCCTCATTCGCACTCGCATTCCTCCTCTCCCCCTTCCACCCACCCACACCCACACCCACACCCACATGTGTGCATTGGAGCACCCCCACTGCAGTGGGGGCTCCCACTCGTTCATACTTCCGGCATTCAAACCGGAAGTACTCAAGCAAGCATGTAAAGGACAGAGAACACAAAAAAAAAACGAGGGCAAACAAATCCCAAATAAACAAAAATGTTACCAACACACAAAAAGGAAGAAAAAGGAACAACGAAAGAAACGACAGAAAGATACAGAAGGAAGGAAGAAGCTGCTGCGTTGTATATGTATCCGTGTGTGTGTGTGTGTGAAAAAGAAATGCTTGCGAAGCGGAAATTAAGACCCACTCCAAAGGGCAGGGGCAGGGGCACGGGCACTGGCAAAACAGAGCTGCTGCTGGTGCTGCTGCTGCCAAAAAGTTCCGTAAACAAACACATGTCTCGACATGTCTCACTTTCTGTCTCTTTTGGTCTCACCCACCCACACACGCACACACTCCTCTCTGTTGCTCCTGCTTCTCTCTCTAAAGCCCTCTTTGTTCGCTACCAATCACCCTACACCTCTCTACTCCCATACCCCCGCTCGTTTTTCTGCTGTTAAACAATCCCAAAACATATCACATTTTAATCCGATGTAGTGGAAAATTGCGACCATGGAAGGAAAATTGTTTTCCGACCCCCGACCCCCTTCGCGCTTTTTCCGCTACTTGAGAATTGATTGTATGCCATTTTTTTTTGTACGCCTTAGCGGATTAGCGTTTGGAAAATTTCCTGTACTGTCATGTCGTTGTGTGTCGTGTCTTTTTCCTCCGTTTTTCCGTAATTAAAAACCTGAGCAAAAGTTCAATGTTTGTTCTCTAAAAGCCATTTATGTTAATGGGGTTTCACGTGCACCTGCTAAATCCTTACAAATGTCGTCCACCAGGACTAGCAGCTGCACAATTGAAAAGGAAGAGGCGTCCATTGGTGCTAATTTATGAGCGAGAAGCGTGACCATATGGATAGATGTCCCGTCCTTACAGGCGAAGGACACCCAGAATAAGAAAAATAACTGCCAGGCGAGGTTCTCAGTTCTCTATCTTTCCCTCTGTTTATTTGTGCGTAAAATTTATGAAGTTGGAAAATATGCGTTTGGTCTGCAGGCTAGAAAATTGTCGCGCTTTGGTGGAAAGTAAATTTAAATTAGTGTAAATTTTATGCAGGGGCCAGGGCTTATAAATATGCAGAGGTCTTGGTCGCTGGATAGGTACATAGAGTCGTAGCCATTTTATTAACGAAGAAACAATGCACTGTTTTGGAAAGGTATTTTCACTTTGGAAATTACATTTGTGGGCTGGGAAAATAGTGGAAATCAAGGATGGCATAAACGAGGAATGAAAATGAGGCTTTCCCTCCAAAAGAACTAAAAATATTCCATCAAATATTTACCTCAATATTTTTTATATTAGTTTCTACGAAATCCTTCAAAGCCACCCACAAAAATTCACCATTCTTGGCACTCATAAATATTAATTTTAATACATTTCGCCATTGCTAATTTTCCCGAATTTCCAAAGCTTCCTATTAATATGCTGCTTGATAAATATTTACATTTTCATGGTTGACTTTACACCAAAAAATCATTAAAATTCAGAGGACCATTCCTCCATAGAGCGAGCATCTTCTGGAATGGGAGGGAGATTGCAGGATAGAAAAATTGTTTCATTTCATTTTCTTAGTTTTCCTTTTGGGTGTTTTTCTTTGCCCCTCTCCCCACACCTTCTCCTTCCATAAATTGTCTATAGCTGTCATACTTTTAGGCATTTAATAAACTTTATGACTTTTTAGTAGCAGCAGCAGAAGAAGTGGAAAAAGGACCCGATGGTGTTTCTACCCTGTAGTTCACAGAGTAGGTGTTGGGTGTGTTGGATTTGTGAAACTGTAGTTAATATATAGGAAAATAATATCGGAATGGGTATTCCAAATATGTGTATATTTGAGAACTAATTTGTGTGCAATTAAGATTTATAGTTTAAGGCTATTTTCCCATTTCGGATGATAATTTTCTGCAAATTCGAATTTTATTCCACTGAATTTTACAGTGTCCAGCTCTACAGGGTATCTTCCTGTTGGGTTCTTCTTTTGAAAGCATTCTCTCTTGTTTTACACTGTTCCACCCCCCTCACAATGTTTTCGCTTTGGTTTTTCATTTGCTTTCTTTTTTTGTCCAACGCCTGGGGACATGAACGTTCTGTCTTGTCTTGTGCTTTTCTTCCGCTCTCTCTCTCCATCTCTCTGTCTCATTTTTACCCTGGGCTGCTCTTCTTCCTTGTGCTGAGCTTCTTCCTTCTGCGGCTGCTGATGCTTCCTCCTGAAAATTGCAAATATGGGTATTTATGCCGCTGCCCCAAGCACTTGCCACTCCTCTCTTCCCATCCTATCCCCTGCCACACACAGCATTAATTTACCCCCGCATTTTCCAACTGGCATTTCCCCAAAGCATGCAACAATCTTTTATACGAGTTTATTATGTATGCTTTTGCTTAAAACACACAATTTCCTCAAGCGATTTCCATTTCCACCCAATGATGGGTCTTATTAAGTTGTACGCCCCCTCAGTTTCCCATTCACCGTTTCTAGAATTTTTCCTTACTTTTTCCTTACGTTTACCCCTAAGTACCCCCACCCTACCCCTTTGGGTATCGTTAACTAACAGAAATATGATGACTGCCTGGAAATTGTTCTTTAATTGAATTGCACATAGATTTTGATTTGGATTTTGGGTTTGTGGGGTTGAAGTTTCTCTTCATTAGGTTTTTTGTTTGCTTTTTTTCCTTTGGCTGCTGTTGTGCCACGCCTACTCAACTAACGCCCTTTCAACTACAAACTGGCGGACATTATTCAAAAGTCTCTGCAGAAGTATCTTCAAACTGTCATACGCATTTGTACGAGACTCTTTTTTCGGTCTGCTTTTTTTTGGTTACAGACTTTTCCACTTTATTTCCACACCATTTTTTTGCGGGTTTTGGAGGCAGCACTAAGGAGCTTCTCCCCCGCCTACAGTACCTACAGTACCCCCTACAGTGCCTCCTCCTTCTCCATTTACCACTTCTTCACTTCATTTTTCCACTCTTTTTTGCTTTTTTGTCATGAAGTGCCTGAATGCCATAGAGAGCGAGATAGAGGGGGCGGTATGAGGCTAAAAGCAAACGGCCGCCGCCGCAATGCATGCTCCACTTTACGAGCATTTCCAGAGCCATCAGCTCTCCCACTCCCCCACTCACTCGTAAAGTTTGCAGCTTGATGGACCAGCCCCAGCCGCAAGCAGCAGAAGCACAAAACGTTTGCCACTGATTTCTTTTGCCCCCCTCCCCTTTGAGCCCTTTTTTCCTAATGTTTCAAGAGCGGGGGTAAACCCCTTGTTTTTGTGAGGACAAGGTATGACGATTTTTGGGAGAGGTTTGTAAATATAAGAAGGACCTTTAAGGGATAACTTAAAGATATTTATATTGCTACTGGAACATAATCAAAACAGGAATCTAAGTAGCCATTGGTTTTCATCTGTATTTTTCTATTAATTTGAGCTTAGTTTTTGGGATATCTGTGGCTCTTTCTACTGCAGAAACTAGCTCAAAGAACAAACAAACCTTCAAAGATATTTTCTTGAGGGAAAAACGCGTTTGTTTGTTGAGAAAACTTGACGAAATTTAACTTTTATGAAACGAAATGTGTTTCTTTATTATTTTTACTAATTCGAGTTCAATTCTATGGATATTTCCCTTAAATACCGTTCCATTACACAGCTATAAATACAATGGTTCACATAAGAAGCTTCGTTTACTGTAAAAATACTCTTTTTTTTCCCGGAGCAGAGGGTGGGGTGGTGGGGATGTGACAGACCACAGCAACAGTAGAAGCGAAAGCTGCAATTACAACTGTGGAACCCAGTGGGGGCCTGAAAGGGCATGGTGGGGTTTGGGGTGAGCGAGAGAACTCAATGCACAAATCTTGACAAGTATTTTGTCAACTTTGACTGTTGGCTAGGAAGGCAGCAGGAGAACGGGAGGCAGTAGACGCAGAAGGAGTAGGAGGAGCAGTGGAAGTAGCTGGAGGAGTAAGAGGAGCAGCAGAAGAGTGGAAGCGGCAGCAGAGAAAGAAGAAGTAGAGCCAGAATCTGCTATAGAAGTGGCAGCAGAGGCAGCGCAAAACTACAGATGAAATGAAGTGACGCTCGGCAAAGTGTGGGAAAACTTCACCTCACAAAAGTAGAAGGAAAAGTGTTGAACTTTAAGTGTTGCTTTGGCTTTCCTTTCTCTTTGGGTTTCATTCTTTTCTTTCTCTTTTTTTTCTCCCCTCCTGCTCATTCCTTTTCCCCTCGTTTACCCTCTCCTGTTCTTTGTGTCTTGTGTGTTGTCATAGAAACTGAAAGTGTCGGAGGATTACTACGAGAAGGTAATGCTTCTGCTGCTGTCGGAGCAGTGCAATGGCCTTGCAGCAGGTGCCACAGAGATGAGCTCTAGAGATGGGAGTAGCAAAAGGAGGAGAGTCACGATTTAGTAGAATAATGGGAGAATGTAAACAGGTTGTGGATGCGTGATTAGGGATAAATGAAGTGCTTTTAATGAGTATTATTCTGTTCGAGTTTGAGATTGTTGAAATAAATCCTCATTCTTTTGGCTTGGGATACAGAATATCCTACAGATTCTTTAATTCTTAATTTCTACTAAGAAAAATAATTAAAAAATTATTTAAAATTAAGGGACACTTTGTTTTTATTTCTTTAGAATTACTTCGGAAATTCTTGGATTTCCTTCTATGAGTATTTGTTAGATCTGTAAATCTTAGTCGTTTTTCTTCTCGAATCTTTGGGTTTTCGAATGTATTTTTCATATTAAATACCAAAAAAAGATCATTACATGAATGGAGGATGATCCTGAATGTTCTTTAAAGATTCGTTTTAGTTTTTCGATGTATTCCATTCGATTAATATTTGGAAATTACTCGTTGTAGTTTCCACTCTTTAGATGCCTCCATTTGCTATAAACAAATATAAAAATATCCCAAAAAACTTCAATCATAAATGAGCCACATTTTCCAGGAGCCTGCAACTGCATCTTTTGAACCACATTTCTGCTTCATTTGCATTCATTTTGTTGCCTCACGAAACCATCTCGAATCCTGGATTAAGGAGCCAGTCTGCCCTTAGAGCCCCTAGAGGCACTGTATAGTGGCGCTGCCACTTCTTTTGGATCTCCTTTGACTCTAATTAACTTGATTCAGTATTCCAGAAGAGCCCTGGCATTGCCTACTGCCTGCCTACTGCCATCTGCCATTTGCAATTCAATTAAAAATTAACATTTTAATTGCAAATTACTTGATATACTTTACGACGAAACGATGCCTGCCGCACACCGACATCGAGAGGAGCCGTTGGTGGAAAAACTCCACTTAAATAAAGTAACTTTCCTTCTTTTTTGGGCTACCTGGAAAAAGAGGGAAAGCCCAGAGCGGGGGGAAGAGAACCAGATGAAGGGAAAACTACAGGGAGGAGTGGAGTTAAATGAGGAAAGGAATTCAGAGAGAAAACTCCAAAGAGGAGTGGAATCCAAGCCGTGGAGGAGCTGTAGGAGTGGAGGAGCTGTAGGACTCCAAAGGAGCAGCAGTAGCAGCTGCAGGGGAGCACCAGTTGGAGCTCATTTCATGCCGTTTAATTTTATCATGCGCCAACAATTATGCAACTTGTTGGTTCGCTTCATTGCCAGGACCTCTACCAGAGCAGGACGTTGGCCAGAAAGAGTTTCCAAACGAGGCAGGTCCGAGGCGGCCTCTTTTTTGCGTTTGTTTTCAATTTGTTGCCAATAAAACTTTTTCCATTTCGGTTTTCTCTCGATTGTTGTTGTTGTTGTTGCTGTTGTTTCTTCTCTGAAAATTTGTTGTTTCTGTAATTTCCTCAATGAAAATTGTTGGGAAAACTGTTGTTTTCCATGTGCCCCGTCATAGTTTTGTGAGTTGGCGGAAAAACAACAGGAAAACCTATAGAAAACAGTAGGGAATGCTGTAGGGAATAAGTGGAATAAAACTGAAGGAAAAACAGTGAGAAAAACAATAGGTTAAGTAGGAATTTTGATTGTGAGCAAAAATGTATGGCTAATCACAATTTCGAAAGTTTAAGTTTTTTGTGTGGTTGTTCAGGGGAAAAACATTAATTTAAATAAAGGATATGCTGTCACCTTGATCTATAATTAAACAAATAATTCATAATTACATAATTGATTATTCCCACCATTGATACTTCTTTTAATAAAAACATTAATACTGTTCAAAGTCGTCTAAATAAAAAAAATCATTGTTCAGCTATTAAGCGTTTTTAATAGCTTTGAGTTTAATTTAATAAAAGGGCCGAGAAGATTTAATTTAAATAATATTTTATTGGCATGTAGTAGCGGCATTACGCGTATGTATATTTATTGGTACAAGTATAGAGACCGAAGGTTACGAAGATCAATACCCTAATGCAAGCGAGAGAGAGAACGAAAGAAGCGATAGAAGCTCGGGCTGCTGCTAAGCCGAGTACGAGCGATTGATAGACAAAGAGAGTGGTAGCGAAGGCGAAAGAAAGAAGCAAGCGAGGTGCACATATACATAGACCGCGATTCGTATGTCAACAATTGACTGAATATTTGCGTATGTATATATGCGACGACAGAAAGTGCGAGAGATAGCAAAGGCATGCAAGTTTAAGACCAGATCATGACCATTGCGAAGGCATGCTAGAGAAGGTGGACCGAATTGCCCGTGCCCTAAGCAATGCTGCGAATAGAGAGTGAGAGAGTGCGAGAAAGCGACAATGATCGATAGGACGAGAGAGCGAGAATGAAAGGCGATAGAAAGAAAGGTGCGAGAAGAAGAGACGAAAGAACGGCCGCTGCTGTGTGTAAGCAAAGGCGGTTAAAAATAACAATACAGTACGCAGTGCAAATAATGAACAATGAAGATGATTTACGTTAGGCTGCACCACTATGAGTGGGCTGACGATGTGGTGAATTTGTAGGGGAATATAGGGCTAGGGAAACCAGACAATCGTTTTTACCATAAAATATATTTTTTGCGATATTTTTATGTATTCTTTAAAATTATCAAATTTTTAAGAAAAAAGGAATTTTCTGATTATGGAATCTGCGAGAATTTATTTAATTCATTTATTTCATTTATTTATTATACTCACATTTTTCATGCGTTCGAGTATTCAGTCAATCATTGAGTTTGACTGGAGCTTTCATTCTTCATTTATTCAGGCACTCCTGCTAAATTCCTGCTTTTCCTGCTAAATTCTGTCTTCCACATATCCTATAAATATACTCCTTAAACAAGTGCCGCACCATCGTTGGAATTCCTTTGTTATTTTTTCTGCTTTCCACTCGATAAATTCCTTGATCAATTTGCTGTCAATTTGTTATAGATATCTCCGCATCGTGTGTCTCTGTATCGCTGTCGTGCTCTGCTCCCCCTGCCACTGCTTGTTGCACAACAAATGTTGCACAATTTTATTCCTGACAAAACAAGAGTTACTCAATTGTAAAAGAGAAAGCTTTTTTCATAAAGACTCCTCTATTTCTAAACATATTTTTATATAATTTTTCTTTTCTAGGATTTTTTTTGTATATTTGTGGTATTAATTTGATTTTTTTTTGCTTATTTGTTTTTGAAAAAAAAAACTTTTAAAGATTTTTGATTAAATTGTAAATTAAATATTTACATATAGTTGCTTAGAAATGCAAAAATTATATTTTCCGTTTATTTATTTCCGTTTTATTTATTTATTTTTATTTATTTATTTAGTTTTGCATTTTCTTTAAGGAATAAATAAGATTTTATAAATTTGCGAAGTTTATCTAAAGGTTCTAATAGAAACTTTCTATGCTTGGATGGATTTAAAAAAACATTTTTGAGGCTTTTCTGGCCATGGCTTTTCCAAAAGGATTTCGTAGCCCCTTTTCAAGGTTAAGCACTGGAAAAGTACTTAAAAAATACAATTTCTGTATGAGGGGGATGACTCCGCTTTCTGTAACCCTTGAAGCATCACGCCATGGCCCTTCTGTTAATTGCTTTTGTAGACAAATTATAAAAAAAAACATCCGACTGGTTGGGGCATTGTTTTGCGTTTGAGGATTCCATTCCTGAAACACACACACTTCAAAAACAGACAAAACCACGGACGTAACCATGACCATGAAAAAAGGAAGCGCACACCAAAAAAGGATAGGAGACAGAGAGCGACGAGTCCTTTCTGTGTGTCCCCGTGAAACGGTGGGTCAGTTTTAATTTAACTTTGACATGCATCAAGCTCTCACAAAAATCCAATTACAAAACAGAAATACATACAGCCAAATGGTGGGGGGAAACCCCTTTTCCCTTTTCTCTTTTTTGTTTCCTGACTAGAAAAACCATTAAATGTGTCTTTTTTTGTGTGTGTGTTTGTTTTTCCGCCATAAAGATGAAGATTTATGAAACCATTAAAAAGGAAAATTGTATATGAAAATGTTAATTAAAATTTGCGTGTGAAAAGTGCTAGAAAAATCAGTGAGAAAATTCAACAATGAAATAGTTAAAGGAAATGTCCAGTCAAACGTTTAAGCAACGAGGTGGAGGTGGACCTCCGAAATCTGATCGAAATGCGAATGAGGAGAATCATCATCAACAGCAGCAGCAACAGCAGCAGCAGGAGGAGGAGTCGGAGAAGCTGCGACAGGAGCTGCAACCACTGCCACAATTGGGGGCAAAACCCAAGAACCAGAGGGAGAATAAAAGCGAAAGGATCCTGCAAACAAAGACTGAAAATCAAAATCAAAATCAGCGACAAAAAGGCCTGACCTTGCAGGGCTATGGCAACTATATGGAATTGGAGTTTATACAAACAGAAGTACCGCCATCGTCGATATTAAATGAGCTGCCCGTGAGCTATGCCACCACCAGTGTGATGGCGCCACCGCCCTATAGAGAACCACCACCGCCCACACCGCCACCACTGTCACAGATACCCTCCAGAGAGTCGCGACTGTTGCATTCGGCACCAAATACGCCCATACGTGGCAAGGTTGTGCTGAGCAAAAAGGAGAGGAAGGAGCTGAGCAAGCAATTGGGCTTGGAGGATCTCCAGGGAATGCCGTTGGGCAGCAGTACCTCGGCACAGTCGAGTCCATACAAGGGAAGAGTCAGCGAACTAAAGAACTGCATAGCAAGGGGACTTTTTGCCACACTACATCGGGGCACGACCAAGGACAGGGAGCTACAAATCAATCATGAAATATCCCCACCCCCACCAGCACCAGAGTCGGGCAACAATAATGAGGATGCGGCTGACTATGCCGAGAAACTAAAGAATCTGCCCGTACGCCAGCGAAAGGTGGCCACGTCCCACATGGACAACTATTGTCTGTTCGATCCAGTGGATTTTATCAACGAAAAAGCCATGCGATATCCCAGTGCCACCACATCGCACGGCCTCCGGGATCCGCTGTTCAGTTCGCGGCAGCATTTGGTCTGCGAAGATGAGGATGAAATGGTGCCCGAGGTCATCTATGACAACGAAGAGCTAGAAGTCGAAGAGGAGACTATCATTATAGAGACGTCTGCACTGCCCGAGGCGGAAACCGAAGGCTGTGCCGAGCCCAAGGATGTGAGGATACACTTTGATCATCATAATTATTTTTTGATTGAGCCAGGAATCTGCACAATGGACATTGGCATACCCAATCCGTATACGAATGAGCAGCTGGTGAATGCGAATCTCGAGCAACAGAATCTGGAGAAGCTTTTCCACGAGCTGGAACATCCCGCCAGCAGCATGTCCAACAGTCAGGAATCAAAGGACACAGAGACCACTTCCACAGCTCTCGTGGAGTCCTCCACTTCCACGAATTCTGGGAGTTCCATGGGGAGTACTTGCATTCAGAATCAGGCACAGCATTCCATGAAAAAGAAGTTGACGTTCTTGAATCTTTCACCCTTTCGTGGGGGCAAGAAGTCGGGCGATAAAACCACCTTTGAACAGCAACAGAGAGCCATTTCAGAGCTGGTAAGCACCGATCACATGTTGCACTTGCAACAATTGCTGCAGGAGCAGCGCCGGGATCAGCGTTCGCACACGGTGCCTGTGCCCACGGAATCGAATTATGTTTTATTTAATCCCGGACCCGTGCCCAGTCGTCATGTTCAGTACAAGATACGTAAATCGCGACCATTATCGACACACAGCGATGCGGATAGTGGATTTTTATCGCCTTGTTCGCCAGATGAAATGAGAGGCAATCCAGCCATATTGGTGCTGCAGCAATGCGACAGTGTTCAGGGTTATATTGAGGTGAGTTTTGTAGACGGTTTTTCGAGAGAAATACAGCTCATATTTACTACAATTTAGAATATATGAAGCTGTGATTTTTTAAGATTTTATTTGATGAAAATTGCTACATAAATAGCCAAAATTATTATAATCGGACCCACTAAAACTAAGGTACCAAATAAGATTTACTAGAGCCAGGTAGCCGTTCTTTGGCCTGGTATTTATCAATTAATGTATCACTTAATTTCTGTTATATTCTGGGGACATTTAAATTATTTACAATAATTTTAAATACACAAAAAATGGTTTTCGGATGTTTTCGAGTCGTTTGTAAAGTTGAACCAGCTGTTGGCAGAACAACCAAATTCTTTTCCTGATTTTCTTCTGTTAGCAAGCCAAGGCAGAGTACTCCAGTTGAGTGTTGGAGTTACAGGTCCCAGCATCAGCTGCAGTCAAAGGTCAGCAAAAAGTGAATCCTCCCCAGCATTGAGGACCGCTAGGGCCACAACGTGTATTGAATGGACCATTGTAGGATCCAAAGCAGGGATCGTAGAAGCCGCTGGGACCACAACCGCCGCAGGGGCACAGGGCAGCTGAGGGATAGCAAGGATAGTTGCACATCTTGTTGATTCAACTGGATCTCTGTCCTAAAAATATGGTTTTATTTTTTTGTATTTTTACAAAAATTATTGTCAAATTTTGTCGCTTACTTTTCTGGCTAGACACGAAAATAGGAAAGAATTTTCGAAATTATTTTTCAACTCGTAAAACACTCTGAACTGTACAAATATCTGTGTGAAACTGAATGAGAATGGGGTATGAGCCCCAAGGGCTGCATGAATTTAGGGGCAGAGGCCTACTATTTTTGGGAAAAATATAGAATTTTGCATTAGTAATCTGTCATCATTTACCGATAGAAAAAAGCCCTGAAATTTTAATATTTTCACTCATTTATGCCATTTATTTTCATCTAAGAGTGGTTATTGATATTAATATTGAATATTTTTCACTTACATTTTGATATAAATATGAAAATATTTAAATTTAATATATTTCTTACATATATAAATTTAATATATTATATTTATTTTAAGTGTTATGTATTCAAATTTAATATATTATATTTTTTTGTATTAAGATTAAATATGAACGTATTAAATAAACCATTTCAACACATTTATCTTTGAATCAAAGTGAACCCTATTTATTTTAACTATGTTTGTATTTAAAAATCGCATTTTAAATTCAAATATGAGTGTAGTTAATTTTTTCTATCAGTGTATGAAGCTGGTATATAATTTGGATATATATAAAACAATAAGCTATCGTATCTAACCGAATTCCCTAAACTTGGTTAAGTCTTTATCCACATTTTAGCATAATTAACACATGACAGCCCCATACGAACAGTTTACCAATCCATAAAGCTTAATGCTGACCATTTAGAGTACCCTTTGGTAGACTTTTGCACTTTCATTTTTAATCCTTGCAGACTCTTTCATGCTGCCCATACTTTAATGTACTTTTTGATTCCACAGCGAAAATCCTCTTTAACCAAAATTACACCTAAAGCACACCCCTCAGCACCCCCACTGCTGCTTATCTATAGGTCTCGCTTTCTATATGTATAATTTGGTATATCTTAAGCTGGTAATCATTTGCGGGTGCGCTGTGTTTCCTGATGCCAATGTTTCCCTCTTCCCTGTCGATGTCGCACACTTGTCGCACCATTTGCCGGCTCACTTATCTTAACGAGCGAAAGGAACTTAACAAGTCTTATAATATGCATCTTGAAAGTACACCCCAGGGGAGGTGTTGGCTTATCCAACCCGCCAGCCGACTCAACCCCGTTTTTATCGAGGGGGTTTAGAAATCCAACCCCAAAAACCTTGCCTGAAATTTTGGGCACTGCAGTTTTCTGGATTTTGGTTGCAACGATTGAGATTTTTGTGTGTACATGGGGGAGGTTTTTGGGCTGTTCTTTTGATTGCATCAGGTTTTCACATTTTCCCCACTATTCTTCCATGACTTTTGCCGACTCTCTCTCTCGCACTCTTGCTTTGTTTTCTCTCGCTTTCGCTGCCTCCAGGGAGCAATCAATCGTCGCGTATTCTCGCTGCTGCCACTGCTGCTGCTGCTCGCTTCATTAGTTTTTCCCATTGCCTGAAACATTAGTTGGATTGTGTGGCAGACGCCAAAGCCAAGTGGCAGACAGACAAACAGACAGGTGGGTGGTGGAAAACCCCCTCCTCCCCGCCTCTAGAAACACCATCTGTGTGCCTTCCATCTTACGCGACTTTTAATGGAATTGAATTAAAATTGTTGCCATGGTGTTGAGTGTTGAATGAGAGTTCTGTCAGAGAGAGAGAGAGAGAGGAACGAGAACAAATAAACAGGAAAAAACAGGGGGTGGGGTGTACCATGAATCGATGTGGAGTGGAAGTGGCGGCTAAAACATACTCCCCTTGGCTGCTTAAAAGAGCAGAGCTTTTCCCTTCCATCACGTACGCTTGCCACAGGCATTTTCTATCATTTGCAAATTGAAAATACGCGCACTGTAAATTTTGGCTAGCGAAAAAAAAACACAGAAAGAAACAGTGGAAAATCTAAGAGGAAATCTCCCTCCCCTCTAAAGTCCTTCTGTCTTTGCCTTTAGGGCAATTTGTTCTCCCTAATGAAACGAAGTACGAAATGAAGCATACTTTTTGGCGCAAAAGTGTCAAGTGCATTGCTTTTGCAGGCGATTTGCCACTTCAGAGAATGGGCTACTGCTGGCGAGGAATGGAATGGGTGCTTAGGCTTTATGGGGTAGTTGTTTTGGGTCAACTGCAAGTGAAGGTTCTTCAAACGGAAAGCCACTGCAAACAGGAAGCAAAAGCAGAGGCTAAACAGGCAGCCAGATGGGGGAATTTTCACAGTAAATGGAAAGCCAAAGGAGAGGCCATGGCAGTGGCGAAAGGCCACTGCAAAAGGGGATGTCAGAGAGAGAGAGAAAGAAGCTGGGAAATGTCCACAGGAGGCAAATGGAATGTAAATTGATATACACGCGGGGGGCAAACAACAGGATCATCAAGGACCTGCACAGAATGATGAGGTCCAAGAGGTAAATGTGGTGGCTGTAGTTTTTGAAATGAAAATTAGTTTTGAGATGAAGAAAATGAACTACAAATGACAGCGGGATATGAGGTTAGTTCTGGCAAAATCACATATTCCCCATATATCAAAAAGTAGAGTAATTTTAGAGGGACTGCGAAGGAATAGAAATATTGAAGTTATAACAATTATAAGAAAAACGAGAAGGAACGTGAGTCGCTTCTAGTCGCGACTCTACTTTTATACCCGTACTCAGTCAGTATATAAATTTATGAGATTATGAATGAAATTAAAAAAAAATTTTAATTTTACATTTTTTGCTACATTTGTTAACTACATCTACATCTTAAATGTAGACTAGGTTAGGTTAGGTTAACCCGGACGGCCCTCACGGGGCCTCTCATAGGCCAATATGGCCCTTAGTTATCCAAATGTAGACTATACATGTAGAACAAATATTCTACATCTACCATTTAGATTCTACGTCTCCTCCGCTAGGGGTTGCTCGCGCATTGCACAGGGCAGAGTGTGTGCGAGCGAGACAGAGAATGAATATCGTCAGCATCGCCAGAGGAGGTGGGGAAGCAACTGAAAATTAATTTCTTTATTCTGGCTATAATTATGATCAGATTCGGCAATCTGATAGATATGGTCATTCTCTACGATAGTGCGTTTTTAGTTTTATCGTATCTTTAAAATTGTGGATGCCACAGATTTTCGTTCTTTGTGGGGGCGGAAGGAGGCGGGGCGAAATTTTGAAATACACTTGTAACAGTGTGATATCACATGAGTCTGGAAACAAAATTTCGTTGCTCTAGCTTTTATAGTCTCTGAGATCCAGGCGCTCATCGGGACGGACGGACGGACGGACGGACGGACAGACAGACAGACATGGCTCTATCGACTCGGCTATTGATGCTGATCAAGAATATATATACTTTATGGGGTCGGAAAAATTTCCTTCTCTGCGTTACACACATCCACTTTTACCACAAATACAGTATACCCCTTAACTCTTTTGAGTACGGGTATAAATATACTTTAGAAAATTATAGGAAATATTATTTGGTACATACAAAAATTTCTGAGTGACTTTTAGATTCACTTCCCCGATGAATATGAATATTTCCTTTGCTCATAAAATGATCAAACTATAACTTTATTTTTATCCCTGTGTTATTTTCTTTCTTTCCAAAATTCCATTCCAATAAACCTAAGAGTATTGCATGGTGCTATAGCCAAATCGAAGCCAATTTGCTGCCCCATTTTCCGCACCAAAAAAAGAGGGAGAATATAAATTGCAATTCATAATTATCGTGTGTACAATTTTGCACATATGGTGTGTCCTTTATATCCAATATTCGCTGGCAGCAGTTTCCAATCCGATATACCGAATCCCGGCAGCCCCGGACATAATTATAAAATGCATTAAACAGTCGAACATTTATTGCCTCAGTCATAAATCAAAAATTTATCACAGAACGAAAAGACCCAAAAAAAAAAAAAATTAAACCCCTGATCCCTGAACCGCGACTCCCTTCCCTTAAGGGACACCACCCACTGCTGACTCTCTCTCTCTCCCTTAGTCCCTTTCCTGCACCCACTGCTCACTCTATCTCTCTCTCTCTCCCGTTTCCCTTCAGGGACTTTCTGATAATCACCAAGGGAATGCAGCGACACTTTTTACAACTTATTGGACTAATCATCTGTGGTGGCAGGGGGTTCCAAGGGGGTTTCCATGACTTTTAGGGGTTCCAGGGAGTGTGTCCGTGTTGTGGGTGTGGGTGCGAGTGTGTTGGTGTGGTGCTGTCCATAAAGTAGCCGCACGACACGCGACTTGCCCAAACGCGACTGCCTGCGACTATAACCAGAAGAGGAAACAACAAATTTGGTGGGTGCAACACCCACCCTTCTGCCTCTTACAGTAGCACCCAGTGGCAGCATCCGCCAAATGTGGCTATGGCTGTGCCTGTGCCTCTAGCTAACGCCCTGCCTCTGTCTGTAGCTCTCCTTGTGCCTCTTTCTGTTGCAAGCACAACTATGCCTGACAGTTGACAGCTTAGCGCCTCGCGACAAATATTCGGCCAGTGCGACGAGGGTCCATCAGGAGTGGCTGAGCGTTGGGTGGAGGGGGTGTAGCTGTGTGGTTGCAAGCAAAATTGCATGCCTCAGTGCCGTTTTGCAATTTGCAATTGAGACTTTTTCGCTCAAAGAGAGGGAGAAATTGTACAGAGAGACAGAGAGAGGGAGAGATAGAGCTCGAGCTCTATCATGAAGCACAGCCTGCTGTTTAGGACAAAAATCGTTGACCAACGTGCGACAGAGAGTGGAAGGAAGGAAGGCAGGAAGGGACCTCTACTAATTTATGGTTATATTCCCAGTACCGCCAGCCCCCATCCTGGCAATCTCCAGTCGCCAGTCGCCCGCCGCCGTTTGCATAAATTCCAAAATGTTTTTGTTTGCTTTGACTTTGATGGAAAGTGGACGTAGGACGAAGGAACCACCAGACATCCCTCTCTTAGGAATAGCAAAATGTGAATGCGCTGCCATGAAGGGTGTCCTGGAATATGTGAAGTGGAAAACTTTCACAAAGATGGAAAACTCTCTATAGACAATTAAAGGATTTTGACTTTTTGAAATTGCATCTGATTTTTGGGCAATTGAGTTTTCATTTGTGTGTGTTTCCATCTGTAAATGGAATTTCCCATTTTGGTAAAAGGCAAACATTTATGGGGAAAATGGATTGGGTTACTGAAATAAAATGTTATTTCTCATTGTATGTCATGATATTTATAGAAAATGGGAAAGATTGGATAATATTTGGAGTCCAGTTTTAAGTGTTTCCGTACTAAAATCATATGGAATACATTGCAATGGAATATACATAATTCTAAAGAGTAATTTAAACGGGGTTTCCTGTAATTTTTCTATATTTTTCCTATATTATTTTTAATTTCGTAAACATAATTTTTGAGGGATTTAATCTTTGAATAAATTAATTTATATATATTTTTTATTTAAGTAAAAACCTACTGAAATACATTTTTTTTATTTTTCACAAAAATGTTAAAGTTATTTTCCTTGAATAAGCTCATAATCATCTGTTTATTCAATTCAGTTTGTGGTTTCAATATATGAAATCCATTTGGAAATTGCATTTCCCAGAAGTGCATTAATCACGTGCAACAGTTTTCCCCCCTCCACCCATGCTTTCCTTCCCTGTGCAAACTAAAAGATTAAAAAACATTTTCGTGTACATATTTCCATATTTCCAAAAACAATCGATAATTATGCTGCAGGCAATGCCAGCAGATGTGGATGTGGATACAAATGTCGTCGATAAGGAACTGCCACATGCAACTGTCAATATTGTACAAATGCTGCCACTCCCGTGGCGCTTCTTACCCGGGGCATGCCTCATTTATAGGCGGCGCATTAAGCCTCCAGGTTATATGGGGGAAGGAGGGAAAATGGATATTTTCTTTCTTTCCTTTAATTTCATATTTTAATAATAATTTTTTAATATTTCTGCGTTAATTTCATGGCCAGCGGAGTGGCAGAGTCGTCGTCGTCCTTTGGAGGCTTTATCGTTTATCCTTGTAGGATTGTAGGGGGGCAGGGAGAGAAAGCGGAATGAATCGGAATGGAAATGGTTGCATCCACAGAGAGAGAGAAAGCCACACATTTTAATGTACGGTTGCAGGCATTATAAATGCCCGACTTGTGTGCCCCCGATGCATGCCACACACACACACACACGTCCGGCATGTGACGCACAGGACAACGACTTCTCTGCGGACTTCCTTATTTTCCATTTCCATTCCATTTTCCTTTTCCCCTTCTTCCGCCAACGCATTGCAGTTGCAGTTTTCGTTCATATTTTTCCGGGCATACACTTAAAGTTTTCAATTTTCCGGTGGCCATAAGAAAGGGAAGGAATTTTCCCTGAAGGCTTTTGGGCTACCATTTTACGAGTATTAACATGGAATGGACATTGGAGGAGGTGCCTCTTCGTCCGCTGTTGATATGAAGGAGCAGGCTCCGGTACATTGACAGGGAGGCGACTCTACGTTGACGTCACTTAGTGGCTCCCGCATGCGGGATATTAAAGGCCGAAGACTGTTGGAGGAGCGGGGAAAATGCAGTTCCCTTCGCAGCAAAATGCAGCTCTCACTGACAGCTAAATGCGTTGCACTTATGCTTAAAACATATCAGACAGTCGACAGTGCAGACCCCCCAGACACAGCACTAAAGTGGTGAGGCAGAGACACAGAGGGGAAGGACAGAGACAGAGAGATAGATGGCGGGAAAGCCCAGTGGAAACGTGTTGCATGCTTCGTTTCCCTTTAAATAAGAGAGTAATAGAAGGAAATGTGGAAAATGAAATAGAAGACGAAGAATTAGGTGCTCCAGGGAGTAAAGCTCTTTTCTGTGCGTGTGTGTTTGTGTTTTAAATGGAATTAATATTTAATATTAAGGAAATTAAGTAAGAACTCCATAGGCAAATGAATAATAATAACAATAGATAGCTTGGCTCCAATCCTTCCTATGAAATATTTTCTCCTTAAATTTCGGAAATTCAATGAAAATAAACAAAAGGAAAGTTTTCTATCCTCAAATAAAAAAGTTTTCGTCTAAACTTTAACAATTGTCACTAAAAACCCAAATTAGAATATGAATTTCTTTATGCCTCTGGTTTTGTTTTATTTTTTGTTGTTTTTCAAACCCAAAAACTATAAAGTACTTTCTGTTGGCATTATTTAACAATAAGCTTGACAGATTTATAATGTCCCCCAGTTGCAGTCTTTCTCTCCACTTTCTTCTGTAGCTGTTGTCTATGCCCTTTTCTAGACATGCTTTAGCTATATTTTTAGTTCTCTTTTCTCTTATATTTTCGTCTTCCTTTTCGGGTTCTTTTTCTGTATAAAGACCCCATGCATCAAGGCCACAAAATGTGTTGGAAAATGGGAGAAAAGTTTCCATTTTTGTTGCTTGCGTGGGGGATAATCGGTGGGAAGGATAGTTGCCTGTGCGATGGGAACTGCTCTGGAAAATTCCTCTCGAGCAACTTCTTTTCTCTAGCTTCCTCTTTGGCGCCTCTCTTGCCGGCTGTGTGAAAAATTACAGCCATAATTTTTGGCCACTAACCAGCCTGGGCAGCAGGCAGCAAGCAGCAAGCAGCCGTCTGGGCAGCAGCTTCCTTCACGGAGAGGCCTGCACTTTGTTCGCACTCCTTCCTTGGCATCCCTTCTTAACGAGTCCAGGAGTCTCCCCTAGGAAGGCTACAAATATATACAGTCGCCTTTCATCGCTTAATGCATATTTTAAACGGCTTTGCAGCAGCAGGAGCCGCACCCGACTGTTTTTGGATGCCGCATTTTTCGGCTTATTGGGAAATTTATTTATTAAAATTTTACTCGATGCCAAAGCTAAAGCCAAAGCCAAAGGCTGTTTCCTGCTGCCTGTTTCCTGTTGTTTGTTCAACTAATTAAAAAGTTTTTGGCCTTTTCCAGAAAATACGCAATTAATTTGTGCAACTTTTGCTCGGGGAAAATGCACTGCACTCCTCATAAAATAATTGCATTGTTTCTGTGCATTTCTTGGGATTTTCTCTAAAAGAAAATACATAGAGATTTTCCTTCATGCAATTATTTATATTTTCTTTTTTGTGCATAGCGATCTTAACCCGAAGTTGCATTCCATAGCTGCTTTGGCTCTCATTTTTTATATCTTTTTCTCTTGTGGATGCTTCTGTTTGTATCTTTTTGTGACTGCTATTTGCATTTGTATCTTTTGCATCTTTTGTGCATTTGAAAGGTAAAGGTAAAACATGGCAGCAAATAAATCTGGTGAAGACTTTTTCTCTCTGCCAGAAGCCAGTTGGAAAAACGAAGAGCTAAAGTTTCCCAGTCACAAGAAAATAAGCTTAAAAACGGTTTATATTCATAAATGGGGGAAAAGTAGTAATGTTTTTGTGGAATAAAAAGTCCACATACTCTTTAAGGATTGTGGGGCATGATTACTTGGTGGAAACATTAAAAAAATATGGAAAAATGGCATTTATAGGAATTATTTCTTTAATCTCATAAAATTTAATATTATTTATTATTTCCCTATTCTTCTTCGAATTCTTTCTTTCTGAATTAACTGAATCTTTTCTCATTAAATCCATTTATTCATTCTACCATATCTTCTATCCATTCATTATTTGTATATACCCACTGAATACCCTATTCGTACTCGTTCCACATTCGCATTCATACAATTGTTGTTTGCATAACTTTTTGCGTGTTTCCTGAATCGGGGGCATGGAAAATCCATCCTCAAAGCAACAGAAAGATGTGTAAAACTTCCTTCGTTTGCCGCATGCTCTTTGGATCTCTCTGTGCTGTGCTTTTCACTGATTAAGTTCTCAAGTTGGCTCTTTGCACACTCCTTCTCCTTCTGCTGTATCCCACTCACTCCTCTGCTTTTCGTTCTCTCGCTAAATAATAGTTGTGATAAATGGCATTAAATATTTAGCCTTAAAGAGCTGTCAAAAGGCGAGAGAGAGAGAGCGATTTGTTGCTAATTAGAAGAGACAACAACACAACTCTCGAGGAATCGACGCAAGATGAATGGCCTTCAAGCATTCACAGGACGTAACATAACCGTAACCCTAGTGATAAGACTTTTATATAACAAGCAAACGACAAACAGCAACAAAAACAGACAGCCGTGGAGAAGGGTGAGAAGGGGAGGGTAGGAGTGGATCAGGTGGAAGTAATATTGGAGTTGGAGGAAGTGTGGACAGGGAAATTTATGACTAGGCCTACTCATCCTCGTCTGGCCCCAAAACCATTCGTAATACTCATCCCACTCTATGTTTTACTCCCCTGTGTTGTTTTGGCCCTCCCCCCATCGTATAGGGATTGGGAGCTATCAATAACGATTCTTGTGCCGCTTTTTTGGGGAGGCCTGCCCTGCGACACAAATGCCATAAAACTAATGCCCCCAGAATGTGTCCCACATTGCAAAATCATCATTATTTAGAGGGGGGTAAGAGTATAAAAAAAAACACAGGCTGTGAACCACCTTTTGTGGGGTTAAAGGATCAAGGAATACCCTTTTTGGGGATCTTTAAGCATGAAATATAGTGCTATGTAATGCACTATTTATCAGTCACGCTTGAATTTTGATTGATTCGAGAAGGAATTTTGTGATAATATATCTGACAGAAGTTACCCAAAGAAGGACATGTTTGAAAAATTATTGAAATCTTTGAGCATTTGTATGGGAATATTTCGAAAGAAAAGGGAGATTCGAACTTCTTCTTTGACTCTTTATAATTTCTAATAAATTGGGGATTTATGTATGTTTTAATAATAGATCTGCAGCAGGTTGAATCCATAGTTAGTCTGTGTAGAGAATTGATATCTTTTGAGAGTCTATTAAATTTTCTTTATCACCCCTTTAAGCACTTCCCCTATTACTGCCTATTACTATTTTTGAACTACCTTCCAAACTGCTTTCGAAAATCCATATACCCTTTTCTTTTTTTTTTTTTAGGGTTTTTCGATGATTCTGGAATCATTTTTGGCATCATTGGGGGGGAACCTTTTGTGAGAAATTAATAACCTGGTTTACTGCTATATATTTTTGTTTTCTTTTTTTTTGGGTGGCTTTGTTTTGCTGTTTGTAGAACCCCTGTCCTGGCCTGTCCTTCGCCTCTCCTATCCCTTTGTTCCTCTATTGGAAGGGGCAGGGGATTTTGCAGGGGGTTGTGTGTGTGTGGAGAGGATTTATTTGCCGGAAATAAATATTAGCCGCAGTCAAACACACTTAAGCCTACTGCCAGGCGACACACACACAACCCATAGAAGGGAGAGAGAGAGAGTCCCCGAGTGTCCTGTGTGCCATTTATAGTTTTACACAGGCTTAGAACTTGCTTTACACGCACGTACAACGATGCGAAAGGACCTCCCATATATCACACACAGAATGAGAGAGACAGAGAGAGGGAGAGTGCAAGGAGAGGAGTGTGTACGCAAGGCGCGCTGATTCCCATAATTGATTTTGTATTGGCCTTCGATACGGTGGAAAACGGTATACGGCGGGGGGTGAGGTTGGGAAATGCTGTACGGAAATGGAACCCAAAAGGAAGGGGGGGGGGACAAACTGCATATTGAATTTCAAAGAGTTTTCCCAAGGAAAAAGGGAAGGGTAAGGGTATTTTTCTGCCATCAATCAGGGACTAAAAGCAAAATCGAATGTGAGAAGAAGAAGAAAGGGTGTTGCAATAAATTTTAGAGCCAAGATTACACTCCAACGACAGACAGACGCTGACAAAGGCTCGCTTACAATATGCGCTGCTGCTGATGATTTAATAATTAAATTTTGAACTACAAATCAAATTATAAAATTTCCGTTTTCTATCAATTTTTGCTCTAAATAATGGAAAATGTAACTCCACCTCTGCTAAGCCTCTTCTTGAATGTGTGTGTTTGGAGTAGTTTCTATTGTGTGTTCTACCTGTAAATGGACCTGTCTGAGATAGAGAGACACAAAAACCCCGCTTTTGCAGGGGACTTTTAATGGTATCGGTGGCTTTTGGCAGGCAGGAAGTGCTGCTTGAGGGTTGATTGATACAATGACTACGGCAGGAGAGAAAAGCAAAGAAAATTATGAAATATAAAATCTGTTATTTGATACAAAACTCCATGGAGAATCTTTATCGTTATTTTTGACACGTGAATCTGGAAGAGACGAAATCTTTACACGATCTATTTCCAATATTTATTTCTTATACCCCTTATTATATGACGATTAATCAAAATCAAATATGAATCTTCCAATCAACCTCAGACAACACCCTCGCACACGCATCCAAGCGCAGTCAAAGATCCATCAAAGATCTATGGAAAGATCTGTCCAAAGATATCAACATTTTATGCACAGAGATCTGTCTAAGGATTATAGATTTTACGGAATGTCATTAAGCGATAAGCCATCCATCTAAATGATTGATCAACCCTCGCATAGAAACATCGATAGCAACCACCAAAAAACATGATTTCGATGGTGGGTAGGGGGAGTGGAATGGAAGGTACATAACAACAAAGAGCAATCTGCAAAGCATAGAGACAGTGGGTAGGGTGGTGGTGTGGGGACGAAGCCAAAGCCTCACCCAAGGCAACAAAATGTTGCACAGGTTGCCCCGTGGAAATACATAACCAGAAGAAGAAGGATATGTCTGTTGCAGTGGCAGTGGCTGTGGCTGGGCTCCGGCTCCAGCTCCAGCTCCCTTTTCAGAGGCTTATGGAGTGTTGAATCATTTTGTATCTCTAAACGCCATCCCTTCTAGTTCTAGGTGGATGAGTGGCAGGGGAGGATTTTAAAATATAAGTACGAGCATTTCAGGGGTTGTCCCCCTCCCTGTTTTGTATAAAGAACTTTATATTGTGTGTGTGTGTGTGTGGAAAAGGCATAGACAAATATTTATGCTCCGTTGAGAGACAGTGAGCTGTGTTATTAGATTTTAATTTCTTGCACCCATGAAAATGATTGCCGCCGGTCCGCTACACCCTCGAAAACCGTCCTTGAAATTTCCGGGCAAGGGAAACCCTCGGCTAAAAGCGTGCAAATGTTTCTGGCTTGTAGTCGCTCTCCTCTCGAATTTTGCATTTGATGTGGGTTATTTTCGTGCTCTACTATAAATTGTATTCCTGCCCCACTCAATTGCACACCCCAGAAGGCACAGCCACCGCCAGCAGCATTGTTGTGAGGTGTCATGGCCAGTAATTGAGTTGGAGTTTGTGCCCAGGGAGGAGAAGGCGGATACCCTGTTCTGCTGCTGCTGCTGCTGCGAATGCACTTTGCAAATATTTGACTAACTGCCTTCGTTAAACAAGCATTTTCCGAGCTTTTTTAGCAGACTTTGCTGTGCAATGCAAATTTTCCTGGGATGTACGTGATGAAAAGCGGTAGGATAGAAAAGGGAGAGAAAGTCTCCAGTGTACCAACCCCTCTGGTGGGTGGTGGGTGGTTGGTGTGGGGGTTGCTCTACAAAATGACGTTTACCAAATTACATTATTAGAAATTGATGGTTTCGTTCGCAAAAAAAAAAAAAAGAGAAAAAGGGAGTAAGAAGAGTGTCAGCAGTTTTGGGTTCACAGTGGAGAATGTTTCAAATTGTTAAACAAGTTTAAGGAGAGGGAAGATTTGGGGGATTTTTAGTTTTCAGCATCAGTGGGGTGGGAGTGGTGGTAGATTACTGAGAGCCACAGGATGACTAATGGGAAAGGTTCTACCACTCCAAACAACTACTTCTAGCCGGTAAACCTCCTTCTCCTTTGGCTCCTCTTTCTGTGAGTGAGAATTTTTAATAATATAGTGCAAGCCATTTCCACAGAACCACATTTCAACAGAGTTTTTAGCACCTTCATTGGTAGGGTAGCGCAGGAGCCACATTTCAACTGCGAGGGGAGGGCAGGCAGCTCAAACCTCATTTGAAATGTTTCGGTGGTTGTGGATTCCATGTGGCGGGTAGGTAGTGAGGAATTGGGGGCAAGCAAATGCAAATTTTCCAACTCGCAGAAATCCACATTGAAAAATGCATTCGGCTCTTGTTACCTTTTCTAATCCGAGCAGCCATTTCTAGCTCTCGCTCCCGCCCTCTATCTCACTTTGCTCTCCATTTATGTGCCCGCTTTTCCCATTTTCCCCCTCTTCCAGCTTTCTACCCATTTTCCCTCCACCTTACTACCCATTCTCGCCTCTACATTTTTCTGATGCATTTACTTACTTTTTAAATATTGAATGAAAAAGCGTCGACGCTTGACGGTGGTGTAAATGATGCTTTCAGTGGGGGAAATGAAAATAAAAGCTTTTAAGATAGAAAAACTTGGGTTTCTGCATTTTTGTGTGTCCCCTCTCCATATATAAAAAAGAGACATAAAGAAGAAGGCATTACCCATTTTTTTCTTGGTGCATTTCATTGGCATAAATGTGGCCTGCATTTGGCATAGATTTGCATGGCAATGAGAAAGAGAGACACACAAGGAAAGCAGAGGAGGAACTGGCACCACTCGTACGTGTATTCCTATCGACTGGCGACATATTGCATAAAACGGACAGAGGGACAGCCGGCATTTGGCATCCGGTTTGGAGGTTCCGGTTTTAGTTTTAGCAGCAGTCGTTTCTCTTTTTTGTTCGGACAGTGGCAATAAAAATGAATGCCAGGAAGAACTATTCCCTGTGTCGCGATGATAAAAGAAAGAGAAATGGGAACGGGATAAAAGGGTAGACGGGGACTGGCATGATGTCTGCCGAATTGCAAAAGAGTCACAGGTGACGCGACGCGACTCTCACCTCCACTGTTTTCGTTTTGTTTTGTATTTTTTGTTTTTTAATTGTTTTGCTTTTTTTTTCTGGGTTTCTGTGTTTCTCCATTTATCTATCAGCGACAGGATTTTTCGAAATGCCTGCCACTTGCACACTATTAATCAACGTGATGGGGCGACCGGATGGAATTCCCCAAGCGGCTGCCTGCCAGTGCTTTTCTTTATAATTAATGTGAAATGTGTGTGCATGCAAATTCCCCTTGAGACATGGAGTGTCCTTAACCCCCGCCCCACACAACTGATGCCGTCAGTGTACTTGTTAATGAAACGTCATCAAGTTTCTGATGGTTTAGCTGGCTCTACCCCCCCTCTCCAGTCCTTGTATGCCCACCTCTTGCTGAACGGCAGCCAATCTAACTTGCAGCTAAACTTAATAGACACTTTTCGCCAGACAATTTTCACGAAAGTGCAACGATAAAGTTTTTCATTAATCTCTTTCTTGTTGGCCTCAACTTTAATCTTTAGCCCAAAAATTGTGCGGTAGCGTCATTAAGAACGTTTTGCCATTGGGCGGTGCCACAGCCACAATTAAATTGAATTAAGTTGATAGCTCTTGGGAGCACAAGAAAAGGGGGGAGAAATGCCACCTGAGGTTCCTGATACAATGGAAGGAAGTGAAGGTCCCTGCTGGAGAGAGAGCGGGGCTTTGCCGCTTGTCAAATTGATATTTGATTCATGACCAAAGCATTTGTCAAGTCATTCATCTTTCAGCCAGAGAACCATAAAAAAAAACCTCATGCGCATTCTCTGTGGATCCTGCCTCTCCTGCTACTGGGTCTGCCCTTCTACTGTGTCTCCCCTTCATTTGTCTTTACTTTTTACGGAGCTCCTTCTGTTGGACTTACTGTTTTTACTGGCTCCACTTTTGCGGCAAGTGATGAATGGAGGAGTGTTAACGTTTGGGGCAGCCATTGAGTGAGCTTCTTACTGTGATTTCTCGTACCTTTTTTTAGTGTGGTGTGGCGTAAAGGGGGTGCTTTTGGTTGAGAGTACATTAGCTAAGCTGCAAAATACATACCGATGCAATTTTTTAGGTATTTTTTGGTAATATCTGCGGTATTTTTCCAACTATTTTTCAGTATTTTCCCAAATATTGTTCAGTATTTTCCAACTATTTTTCAGTAATTTTCCAACTATTTTTCAGTATTTTCCGACTATTTTTCAGTATTTTTTTACTACTTTTCACAGTACATTTTTCAATCAATTTATCAGTATTTTTTAGTTTTGAAAATAAATTGAATAATGGTAAAAATATCTTTTTAAGACATTTAGCTGGTCGATTAACACAAACATTTTAAATTTTAATATAATTTCTTTGGTACTCCTAAATTCAGATTCCCATTATAATACATAAATTTTACTATGAAAGTCAATAGCTTTATAGCTCTAACTTACGTGAATTTTCTGTTTTATTGCTCCTTTTGTTTCCCTCTTAGTGCTAGTGTATCTTTGAGGTCTCCTTTTTGGCTTTGATTGCCCACTGATTTCTTACTTTAGATAAATGGATATATTTCTCGTTGATTTCACTTAAGCGTCGCGTCGCACGGACCGCAAGGCCCCAGAACATATTAGGAGCCATACCAAAGAGCAGGACCTGTGTGCGTCCCGTTGGGGCGCTCTTTCTTGGTTATGCCTCCTCATCTGCAAATCATCATCATCATCGTCCAGGAGGGAGGACTCCTCTCGTCTCCTGTGGCGTGCGGGTTTCGTGTTTGGTAACACGCGCACGTAATAATCAAAAAAAAAAGAAAGAGAAAGAATATAAAGGAATAAAACCAAATAAAAGTAAAGAACAAGAACAAGAAAAGGTTTACATTTCATTCCTGCACGATTTGTCAAGTCAGCGGAAATCGTGAGCGGCCTATCAGCCGACTGCCGAGCAGAGCAGCCGTGTCGTGTGGCATAAAATTGAAAAATTACTTTGCGTGCCACAAACGGAACGAACTTATAAGAAAGTCATATCTGAAAATATTCCCTCTTGTGCCTGCCTGTGATTTGTGGTCAAATTAAACGCAAACTTACCTTCGAAATAGCACGCTGATAACTTGGCCAACAAGCCGCAGGTGCCAGGAACAGGAAAATCCCTCTGAAAGAGGTTGGAGAACCTGGGGGAAAACTACCACTGAAAGGAAAGAGTGGGAAATGAGAGCCTAGGGGGAAATGAGGGAGGACAGAGAGCCTACTGGTCTCCTGTTCTGGTCTTTTGGCCAAATTGTAGTGCAAATATTTTTGTTATTTTTCGCTTTGGCACTTGAAATTGTTTTTGGGGGTTAATTAAGGACGGCTTTCGGTTATTTGGGTGGGTGGTGTGTAAATAGTTGTATTTTCCATGGAAAATGGGGAAAGTTAATGGAAATTCAAATAAACTTGTTTTCCGAATGATTGTTGGGGGAGTGTTTTAGTTATTTAGGTGTTTGAAAATCGGATGAGAAATGTTGGTGTGCTTTTTGTTAATGAAAGCATATGGTATGGGGAGTTAATGGGTACTCATGGAAGGGCTACTTAATGAATTTGTACACATTGAATGGATGAATAGCTATTTTAAAGTAACGATTGCAATCATAACAATATCTATGATGATACAAACAATAGTTTCTTGAAGGAATTCTTTGAAAATGTAATAAAAAGTCTTAGAAGTAGACAGAGAAAAGGCTGAAAAATTGGAAATGGGAAAATATAAACATTAAGTGAAATAAATAATATTAAGATTTATTTCTATTTTAGTTGGAAGCTCTTAGAAGATTACCTGAAGATGTGAGAATATGTATAGAGAATTTCTGGGTTTTATTAGAAGACTTGCATATATTTTTCTCATATTTCTTTAGGTTCTATCTCCACTTTCCATATTTCTTTTCTATTTACTCTCAATAAAAAATACTTTAAATTTAGAGATTAATCCTATGAAAATGTACAGAAATTATATGAAGAATGCTAATTTGCAACCATTTTAACAGGATATTTATATCTTAGACCCATATGTCCAAGGCTTGCATCTTCCACTCCCTCTATTAACACATCTAAATCCTATAACCACTTTCCTTACATCCAAAAAATATCCTTTTTCCCCCTGTAAATGTTAGTATTCCCAAAGTGTTTTCTTCAACACAAAAAGCCGTTGTCGCTGCCATTTGTTGATGTTATTTTTGGATGCGTGTTAAAAAATAATTTCCCTAGATAATTTGACAGCACGTGTGGGGTGGTCCCAAAGTCTGCCCAAATCTCCCTGTTGTGTTTTTTTTGGCTAATAGCAAAACAAAGTTTGAGTTTTGCCAAAGTTTTGACATCAAACTTTTTTCCTAGAAGTTTCCCTGGAATTGTTTTGCCCTGCTTGGGAAAACTTTTTCTGTTTGCCTATTTTTCGTGTTCATTGTTTATTTATTTTGATGTGAATGTTCCGCTGTTGTGCGTCGTGTGTCCTCGGTCCGTGTGTTGATTTAATTGAGGCAAATGTGTTATTAGGCCATCAACTTGATTGGCGGGCAATAGCGGAGAGTAGAGCCAGGGGGGTGAACATCTCTATTGTTTAGTTCTCAATAGCAGTTGGGGGGCTTATAAATCCAAGCTTATAAAGTGTATGGGAAGGAAGTATTTCAGCTACAATGCCAATTGACTACGTGAACAAATATAATTTCATTCCTGAGGGTAGAAATTCCTTTCGTCCGTTGGCAGGGGGATTGCGTATTAATTTTACATTTTGTGGGTGTACAAAAATAATAATGAACAAAAAATACAGCGGAGTAGCCAGAAGGTTGTAGTTGGAAGTGTGTCGACAGGGGAATACCCTTTAAGAATTTCGAAAGTAAGAAAAAAATATAAAAAAGTGCTTGATTAGAAAGGTTTTCCTTCATTTTAATGAATAAAATAAAAAATTCTATTTTTCTGCATCGTTTTTGTTAAAATTTTGACACCACATGGAATTTATTTCTGTTTTATAATTATTTTGTGTAAGAATTGAAAATTATTTTATTTTTGTATTTAGAAAGTTAAAAGCTCTGCTGGCAGTTATTTTTATTGCAGTAATAATCATTAGATCTTAATGATTTCTCTTCCGAGTCTGCTTCTGTGTCTGTCACATCCGATACTCTCGTCATGACAGGGGTATAAATATGCATTGTATCGTTTAAATTGTTTATTCAACGTGGGGCATAATATTCCTGCCTGCATTCCATGCCAACACTCGCTGGGACCCTGGTCCCCCGCACTCCCTTTCCTTTTGGTTTCTGGTCTTTCTGGGTAGTAGGCTTAAGCCCTGGAACGTGACCTGGGCGGCAGGCGGATGGCAGGCGGCTGGCAAGCACATTGTTTGCTTAACTGTTGTTATTATTCCCTTTCAATATTTGCCCCAATGTGTGTGGGTGGGTGGAACTCCCCACTTGGACTCCACCTTGTGGGTGTGGACTGTTTTTGGGAGGCTGGACATCCTACGTCCGGCCCTGCTGCCCATGGGTCTGTGTCCTTTCTCTCTCCATCTGAATGGGAGCCCTGCTCTGCTTTCTGCTGTGGCGGCAAAATAAAACAACAACTTGGGGTGAAAAAATTGAAAATTTCGTTAAGCTCAGGCGGAGGCAGTCTGAGGGGGAAAAGCAACAACATTTTTATTTGTGGCATCAGAGTTCTATATAGCACTCGACTCTGCGCCTATATTTGTGTAAACAAGTGAAAGTGATTTATGCATAACAGAGTTCCTGTTCCTTTCACCCACAACCCACCCACATCCACCCACATACTCTCACATCCACTCGGAAACCTGTCAGTGATCCTGGTACAGAGCGGCAGAGCACCGCCCTCGGAAAAGCTCTTGCCAAAAACCCCAACGTTCAATCCGTTGTTGACTCAGCCGTATGATTGTTTTGGAGTGTCTGGATTTGTGTCCTTTTAGGGCCATAAGCATTATACAAATATCTGGCAAAATGTTTCGTTTGCTTCTGCCTCTCGCTCGATGTTTTGGGGATTTCAATTGGTTTTTGATGGGGAAATTGAAAATAGGAAAATTAAATTCTTTGCTAGGGAAATATTCAAAAATTTGTTTGCCCATAACAGGAGAGAAAATTAATGAACATTTTAGTACACATTTTTAAAAACACTTTTAGTACAAGATTTGTAACAATTTAGCACGGGATTAGAACAAATTTGTACAGTTTTATTACAGTGGAATTTTGTGCACTTTTAGTACAGTGATCTTTAGCATTGTCTTTTTTCATTTTTAGTCAGTCTTTATTTGGTATTATTTCAAGTATAAGTGGTATAAATGTACTAAAAATTAGGTTAATTGTGAAACATTTGCGTATATTTTAAGGATAGTTTAATAACAGTTTTGAAGTAAATTTTTAGCTCTTTGATCGTTGAATATTATTTTAAATTTATTTGGAGATTCTATGAATTTTCTGTCCCATTAAAAATTGTCTTTTTTAGAAAACTTCCCGCCCCGACTGTGAACTTTTTTCTAATACTTATCCACAGGATAATTCTAGCCAAATTGCCTCTCTTTTCACCAAACCATCAAACCAGATAGCATTCAGTGGGTGCTTGCAACACACTGTACATATTTTATAGCCAATATCCAGTCTTAATCTGCCCATTAAACTCCTAAGCTGCTGTCAAATGCCCTACCCCAAGTCCTCGACAAAGCCACTCACATAAGGAGCACATCAAAAGGGATCTCGAAAAGCAGCACAGCACTCATTTAAATCCAAAAACCACATGCCCGCACTCAAACGCACACTCAAACGAGTACACCCATAATATTCACGGATGTAATCAAGTACTCGTATCCACATCCACTCTGTGGGGGTAACCATGGAGCTGCTTGCTGGTCAAACAACAACAGCACACAGAAAAAAGAGCACAATCCACGTAGTAGCCCCACAAATTAATTTAATTCCAGACCCAAAAAATGAGAAGAAAGGGGAAGCGAAAGAGTCGCCAGAGTCGGGAAACATTATAATAAAATTAATCTCCATTTGTTTGAAGGGGAGATTGTGGTGGGGGGGGGTGGCTGGCCAGACTGCCCTTTCGCCCGTTGGGTCGGTCTCCCGCTTTATTAGCAGCCAACGAACGAAAGCGACTGGCGCTACTGGAGCTACTGGAGCCAAAAAGTGGCAATTATTCATTTTATGAGCTCTCCCCGGCGAAAGGGGAGAAAGGCAGGGCATGTGAACCATAAAAATTAAAAATTAGCCCCGTGGCAGCTCTAAGGGGATTATATAACACGCATTTGATGCAGCAGTCAACAAGGGAGCGAAAGAGAGAGGTGGAAGCAGTGGAGCCAGTCACCCTTTCGACAACGTTAAAGTCAAGAAAATGAATATTTATGCGACACTCCAGGGGACAGGTCGGACGCCCTCCCTGCCTCCTTTTTTCGCCCACGTACCTCATTGTTATGTGGCAAGCACATGTCAAAATTTTCACAGTTTCAAAACGGAACAACAAAGAAAGGCTATAAGTGCGGGTAACGACAGGCATATACTGTGGGATTTTTGAAGGACGTACTAAATATTATAAATGAAATTTATGAATGGAAAATGGCAAAATGGACTCATCTACGGCTACTTTTATTATTTCAAGTTTCCTTCTAGCTCTTGCACGCATTTCCTTGAACTCAAAATACCCCTTTCAGCCCACAAATACCCTGTAAAAAAAGGAAAACTCCTGCCTAAAACGGGAACATAAGCCCAAAACCAGGCCCATGCCTTCATATCTCGCATTGAGCTATGGAGCTATGGCTATGTCTATGGCTTATGGGTTAGCTGACTGCAAATTTTAATGGGTTTTGTCTTGGGCCGAGGTCCAGTCTATGGCTCTTTCTCCTGGCGCTGCCTTTCTCGTGTGTCTATTCAAAAATTAAATCCAATTATCAGTTTAAAGACACTCGTTTGCTCCAGGGATTTGAAAGGTCTCCTCATATGCCACAATGTTAGGAAGTGTATGGCGGCAGGATGTAAGGAAGTTTTCTGGTAATGCAACAAAGTTTCATTTTAATGAGAAACTTTTGTGCTCGCTCTGAGGCTCTGAGGGTCTGTGGGATGCTGCAGATTCGGGTTTCCATGGAATCTCCTCTCCTCTCTCTACTATGGCTGCAGTTTATTAAATGTGGAACTGTTTTTTGGGGCAACTGTTTTTGGGAGTGGAAATAAATTATATAAACCCTGAACTTCAAAAATTGTTTCTGTTTTTGCGGGGATTCCTTTTTGGGATACTTTTGAAAAGGTTATACCGTTTAAGGGTTCCTTTTGGAGCAACTTTTGAAAGGTTAGAGCGTTTGGGTTTCCTAAATTGAAGTTTAAAGGTTATTTTCGACATATTTTCTATGGGTTCTTAGATAACAATTTTGAAAGGTTATTCGTTTCGTGTAAATTTCTTAGTTTTGAGTTCGAAAAGGTTAATTTGTTTTGGGGTCTCCATATTTAGCGCAAACAACCTTAAAGGAAATAACCTTTTCATAAGGGAAATTGACTTTCCATAAAGGTTACAAAATAACTTTTAAATGGCAAATTATTTAGGAATGATATATTTAGAGTAGAGGTCCTTAGGAAAAATAATGTTACGGTTCTGTAGATATATCAAATGTTATTTAAAAATTAAAATCAGTCATTAAAAAAATAAAAAATATTTCTAAAAACTATGACTAATACTAACAATATTAAAAAATATGTATATTTCATATAATAATTTCAAACAAAATAATAACAAATACAATAATACTTCACAAAATAATAAATTATCCTCTCCAAAATGCTCAAAAATTTCCATACGTTTTTAAATTACATCTTCTAGAAAGTTTTCCATGAAACTTTCCCTAATTTCTTATTGCTTTCGCAACCTTGGCAACCCCGAAGGTAAAGAGCTCTGCTTGAGGGCAACGTTTAAGTAATTTGTTTCTTCGTTCTTGTCAAGGGTCGAATACCCTAATCAGGGGATCGATCTCTGCTTAAGAGATTTCCACTACAACCAGAAATTTTCCTGTTAAGCCTAAAAGTTGGCAATACTTTTGTGTGCCTGCAGAAAAGGCTTTGCTGCTTTGTAGTGGGGAAAAAGGGATTCGGATTCAACAAATTTGTTGTAAAGGTTTTTTGTAGGAGTGTAAACAGAATGAGTGGATCTTCTCCTGGCCTCTAAAAATATTAGCATAAGTGTCCCCCAAAAAATGCTAAAAGTAGTACTGGACGGGGGGTTTTGGGGTTCTGTGAAAAATCCTAGAAATGTAAATAAAATCAACAGCGGAAGGACCTGCAGGACAACAAAAAAAGGGACTACAATGAACAGAAGGTGCCAGCCATGCCAACCCATCCCACGGCAGGAAAAATATCATTCTGTAACGCTTGACAGCCACTTACACATGTCAAAGTGCAACAACAGCAAAAGCAACAGCAAAGTGGATAAAACGATGAAAGAAATACCCAAAAAACCACCCAAAAAGGAGGCGGAGTAACAAAAAAAAGAAAAAAAGAAGGAGTAAGAAAAGGATAACGAGTAAAACGGATATTAGAGAGCATAAGACAGGAAGCTGCCCGCCTGAAGGACATGGTTTGCTCTTCGCTGAATGCCAGATGATGGCCATTGTAGCCAGTTTTTCCTCAGCGCCCCCTTCCCCTACTTTTCTTCTCCTACTTTTCTCTCTGCAGTTCTCTCTTTTCCTACTTTTCTTCTAGCACTTTTCGGTAGACCAAAGGAATTTTCCTGGCATTAACTACACTTGAAAATGGAAAATGAAGCCTCAGGATTCCATTTAGGGGATAGTTTTTCCGCACGAAACTCAAAGAAATTTCTTAATATTTAATCAGCGAAAAGAGAATTTTAAATGTTTTCTGATATTTTTGGCCTACTAATTGCTGTTGATATTTCCTGGCCTTAAGCTCTGTTTTCTCCTGTCTCTTATTCGCTGGTAACTTAATCCTCTTCTTTTGTTGCTAATTAGGTTGTGAGGGAGTGAAATTTTCCTTATATTTAAATGAACTTTAATTGGATTTTCGGGCCACCCACCCCGCATCTGCCTCATTATAATCGTATTTCCAAATTCTAATTTGTTTTGTATTTTGTTTTCCTTGCAGGTAAGCGGATTTCTTGTGGATTTTCTTACGTTTTTGGGTGTTCATTCGATGAACATCTTTGTTCTAAGGTAATTATGATTGCAAGTGGCTTAGCAGGATCTAAGAGAGCAGTGGAGAGGAAAATATGGTAAATTTATGAATAAAATATATTTCATGATGGACATTTTTTCTTTCGATTTTTATGAAGATAAATTCCAAGTTAGAATGTGATTTGAAGACATATTTTAAGCAGAAATTTACTATCAGCTGAACACTATATACGGGTTTCCCCACTTTAGATTAACTTTAAAAGTACTTCCAGATATTGCCTATTTTACTGCTTGTCTCATTAATAATCTCGATTTCATATCTCCTTTTGGATTATGAGCATCAAGCTGCCTTCATCGGGCGGGCAGCTCATTAAGCCCTCGACTCTTGGACTGGCATTCTCATTAAATTTATATACATTTAATTGACTTTATGACCAGACACGAACCACGAGACACACAGAAGCCAAAGGCAAACACACACACAGGACAGAGTGCCAGAGAGAAAGCGGCGCCTGTGCATGTCCTGTGTGTTAACAGTTAGCGCATCATAAAAAAAGAACTGCTGCATATATGTACATATGTATGTGTATGTACGTAAATATTCTCGTAAGAGCATAATGCATGCATATAGTAGAGTTCCCTACGTAATTCCCTAGCTCCCACGCATAAAAAGGCTTAAATAATGAACGCCCGACTGCCGTCTGCCGTCTGCAGCCTCCTCAGACGTGAGACGTGTGAGACATGAGCATCGCATCGCATCGGCATCGTGTGTGCCTCATAATTATGTGACATGCGACGGAGTAGAGGAGCATAAAAGTTTAAAAATACTCAGAGTAGAGTGCGAAAAGACAGAAAAGAGAGAAAATCAGGAATGTGAGGGATAGTTTTGAAGAGAACGAAGTAAGGAATACACTTTTCAACTTGAAATTGGGTTTTAGAATTTAAAAATATCCTAGAAACGTTAGGAAAACCCATGATATTGTGGCACAATTTTAATAAGACTTGGAATGATTATAGGGAGTGGTAAAATCTGTAAAGTTTGGTTAAAATATCTAAAAGATTACAAAAAAAAAAATTGTACTATTCCTTCCCTTTCCAAAATATTTGACAAACTTCTTAACAAAAATTATTAACCCCTCTTTAAAGTGTATCGCCAAATGCGCAACCTGGTTGCCACAACCTTCTGGTTGTCAACACTTTTTGTTGCTGCCGCCTGGATGGTGGGGCATGGATCTGTAGATCGGCAACAACAATGTTGCCCCAAACAACATGCAAATGTTGCCTCATTGGCCATAAAAGATGAGAGAATGATACCTCGTAATATGGGGGACTCTTTTCTTTATGTTTTATTGATGTTCTTGGAATGGTTTCATATGGTTTTAATGCTGTAATAATCAGTGTGTGATTTGTGTGGTTTACACTGAAATTTATGCATGGAATACCCCTTTAGCTTAACCCCTCAAAAGGGGGATTTTAGGGGGATATTTTGCAATATTTCTTGCATGAATGTTAAATGTTCTTTGAGAGAGAGAGAGAGAGAGAAAGAGAGAGAATGTGTGACATAATATTTAGACATAAAACTATTTTCGAGCAGAAATTTAAGTGTTTTTGGCTGGATATCCAACAATAATTAATGATTTCTATGTGTCACAACATTAATCCCTTACATTTTCCGCCTTTTTGTTGAGAACTTTAACCCATTCTCACTATTTTCAGGGAACTCTAACCCGTTTCTCTCTCTATTTGAGTGGCACTCTTACCCTTTCCTCTCTACTTCTCTTTTGGTGAAGTTTTAGTTTGAAAAATGATGAAATTATAGCAGCTTCTAATGAGAGACCATAAATTATGGAGGCGTGAACTCATCTGCCATCAAAATCTGCCTGATTTCCGTGTCATAACTTCCTCCTTTGCTGTCTCATGTGGGGCGGTTGCTGCCTCATGTGTGTGTGTGTGTGGCTTCCTTTCCTGTGGAAAATGTGGGGAATTCCTTCTTCTTTTATTTTCCTGCTTTCTGTGATCACTCAAAAGTTTTCCCCTGATATATTTTTTGTTGTAGTTAATGCTCTCGCACGTGCTGCATATCCTAACGAAGAGGCAAGAATGTGCCCCTGTGGCAGTGTTGCAGTATTGCAATTAATTATGAGGCACGTTGACAGTTTTTTTCCCCCTCTTTCAAAACTTCTCCTCAACGTGTCCGCTAATTTATTTTTATTTTTTAAATTTATTTTATAATTTATTTTTAGTTGCAAGCTTCCCTCCCGCTTCTCTATTTTGTTGTTGTTGTTGTTGTTGTTGTCTTCTTCGACATTTGTCGGAACGTTGAACTTGACGCAATTTATTTTGTCAGTGCCACAGACACGCCTAGTTTGAGAGTGTGGCACATGTTTTGTTGTGGCACCATCCGTGGTGCGCCACTGATGTTATTTATATAAATTAAAGTAGTAGAGAAAACAGATCTTTGCACCTTATACTTATGCATGCCACTTGGGGAATACCCAGTCAATGACTGGGCAAACTGAGGGTTTTATAGCGAGGGAATTATTTGCAATACTAGTTTAGTTGTAAACAACAACAAAATCGAGTTATTTTATTATTTAAAATTTTTTTGTTTAAAAAAATATAAAATAGTTAAAAAAATTATAAAAATTAAAAAATGATTAAACTAAAAGAAGAGACGCGCAATCTTTCTTTCTTCATACCTAAAGAAGATGTAAGCAGATCTTTTGCGATATTTACTCCTAAAAAGCAAAAGAAACTCCTCAGAATAACCTTTGAGGAATATCTATGTATCAATAGACATAAATATACTTCTATCTATCTGTCTATGTAACGAGCCATATTTCTCTATTTATCTTAAATACCAAAAGCCAATCAAACAAGTTCCAATTAAATTCCTTCCCCATCCAGTTTTTAAGACCTTGAACTTCGTATAAGAAACATAATTTGTGTTTCGAAATGATTTTCCCACTCGCGAAGTTTGTTGATTTTTGCCTCCTTCCCCCTCTTTGAAAGTCTCCAAAAGTCTTTCTGGAGCGGCCGACAACTGTTTTGTTTATTGAAATAATTTTGGTTTGTTGGTGAAGAAAGTGTCTGCCGTCGTGCCGTGCCGTTGCCGCCTCTTGTTGTCGTCTCCTGCTATAAATAGCATTGAAAATTTTGATAAACCAAATGCCGCCGCCTTTTGTTTGTGTGTAATTCTTGGTGTTTTGTTTTTAATTAATGCAAGTAGTTTACTTAATTAGGCCCTAAACTGTGTGATTCTTTGGCCGTTGGGTGCCCATGTGGCAGATTGGTTCTCCATAATGTTGCCACACTTTTGAGAGCCAATAGATGATGCTGTTTTCATGCCACATTAACTGCAATTAGTCTTCATCAAGTGCCAAAATGTCAGAGGAAACCAAAGTCCACGTCCCATTGCTGTTGTTGTATTGACTTTGGCCACACAAACAAAACAAAAACAAAAACGGAGGAGAAGTATGCAAAAAAAAAACTAACAAGCCAGGAGAAGGGACTCCTCCGCTCTTTTCCTGTGGAGGAGCCAGCCACTTAGTTGCCATGTTATTGTAGGGGGAACCCTCTGCCGACGCTTACCCTTCGCTGTTCCCGTGTGCTGTGGTTCAATGTCGTGTGTGTGTGTGTATCTGTGTGCCCCTCTACGATTCTTGGCGCTTGTCAACTGGCAAAATTGTTTGTAAAAATAGCGTGTGGCACTAGCATAAGAGTTCCGAGAGGGATATGGTTTGTTTCTAGGAGGAAAACGAGCCAAAGTGGCAGGTATTCAGAGCAGTTCTAGGGAGGAAAGGGCCACGGATTTCAGAATGATTTCTGGGGAGCTGTGGTATACGGATTCATATCGTTTCTAGTGGCAAGTATGGCCTTCCTGGGGAGCTATGTATGGTTTGGGCCATGAGGATGCTAAAAGAGTGGACGACTTGCTGCACATTCATGCTATATATTTAGCTATATTTCTGGATGCATTGTCTGGGGTTCACTGGCGTTGAATGGAGTACGGTCTACCCCACTCGTGGGGCATAGGAAGTGCTGTCAAGGTGGATTTCCCCTATTAAAATGTTCTCATCGATAGACTTTAGACGAAGGATAAGTGGAAGTGTCTATAACAAGGTATAGCCAATGTTTTTTGCCACCACTGTAAAAAGTAGGACTATTTTTCGGACCACCACTGTCTAAGGAGCAGGTGTGGAAAGCTGCCCTATTATCTCTGACTGGCACTATTGGAAAAACATTAATTCTGTCTGACAATTTCTGCCACCACTGTGGTAACCAATGTTTTTTGCCACCACTGTAAAAAGTAGGAATATTTTTTCGGACCACCACTGTCTAAGGAGCAGTTGTAGAAAGCTGCCCTATTATCTCTGACTGCCACTGTTGGAAAAACATTAATTCTGTCTGACAATTTCTACCACCGCTGTGGTAAACATTGTTTTTAGCCACCACTGTAAAAGGCAGGAATATTTTTTCGGACCACCACTGTCTAAGGAGCAGGTGTAGAAAGTGGCCCTATTATCTCTGACTGCCACTGTCGGAAGAACAATAATTCTGTCTGACAATTTCTACCACCACTGTCTTTCCTGTTCCACGACTGTTGTTCAAGTCCCTTTTTTCCTGTTAAAAAGTGCACCCCTTCTCTCACCCCATCAGCCACACCTCCACCACCCCTCCACTTGATTAGCCACCACTAGCATGACTAATATACGTGCTCTCTAGTGTGTGTGTGTGGGGCCATGACTTTGCATGTTCTGTGGCTGCAAAAATTGTTGCATGACGAGCAGAAACATCAGCAAAAGCAGCAGGAGAAAACTTGTAGCAGTAGTTTTTTCCAACCATCCAAACGGGCGCTAATTTTCCACTGACTTGACAGTTGACTAAACAGAAAATTGAAAGGAAAACTCCGGGAAATGTAGCAGTGGGGGGTTAAACCAACCAACCCACTCTCTTGAGTTGGGGAAAACTTTAAGAACTGTTTTGGAAAAAGTGCTTGAAAGAATTGAGAAATTGAGCTGCTGTTTGGGACATTCTCAAAAGGAATTTTTGTGGGTGTTTGTGGGGAGTTTCTTCTAGTTAACGTTTATTTAAATTTAAGAGCTTTTGAGGACTCCCATGTTAGGGTAAAAAAGCTGCTGTTCTGGACTTATGAATGACTTGTTGGGGTGTCTTTCTGACAGTATTTTCTAGTTATTGGAACACTTTGCGTCCCTTCCTCTCCCACCTGACTCTTTGCCAATCTTTTGCTCTTTGTTTGACTGCCAGCCCCATCAATTTCTCAGCTCTTTTGGGAACATCCACCCAGAAAGTATGCAAGGGGTTTTTGTGGGGTATTTTTTTTCCATCCCATCCTTTCTTGTGTTTTCCTATGTCAATATTTTGTTGTGTTTTCCTGCTGCTGCTGATGGATGTCGTTGCTGTTGTAAAATGTAAATTAATTTTGACTTGACTTATTTGCATTGGCAGTGCCCCACACTCCAGCTCCATCTCCAGTTCCCAGTGCCATTCTTTCCGCAGATACCACTGCAGATACTGGCTCTTCCTTCTACAGCTACTCCTGCTCTCCGTTTAGCTGTAAGTGAAACTGAAAACTTGTTCATCTTGAGTGATATTGTATTACCTATATAGAGAGGCAGTCCTGCCATCTAAAGAGAGAGAGCGAGGGACTCGCCCTTCTATAAAGATTGGGTGGCGGAATCATTTTCCTCATGAATATTTTCTTTTCATTGTTTTCCTTTCCTGCATCTCTGCATTTGGCATTTGTGTGTGTTTGGGGGCCAAAAGCTGTGCCTTTCATTCACTTACTTTTAACTGAAAATCTAATTGTTTATTTTGTAATTTAAATACGAGATTTTCTATGCCCTTTCATTAAAAGGTATTTTGACTTTGATGAGAGATTTGTAGGGGAGAGTAATTGTTGCATTTACGACTCTAAATTTTTCTATTCAGAGATTTCTGCCTTTCCTTTCCTGCCTTCTTTCAATACCAAATAAGACAACAGATTTTTAAAGAGTACCAAAAGCTTCGATCTCCCTTAAAGGTAGCCTTCATTTCTCGTTACCAAATGGTTTGAGTAATTGAATTTTTCCTTAGTTTTCCCCTCGCAAGTTTCTGCTCTGTGGATCGCTTAATCCAGGCGGCCCATAGCCACATTTAAAACATTTCCGTTTTACATGAATTTATTTTTGGGTATAAATCGTATTCGTATTCCTCAACCGAAAGCAAAGACCGCCACGAAAATGTTGCCACGAAAATGTTGCTGGCTTTTTACCACCAAAAATAGATTTTCCCCCAAAGAGGAGGAGCAACGGGTTGGTTACTGCTCCCTCTCTTGAGATCTTCCAGTCTTTCTCTCAGTCACTCTTCTGGGATTTTTCCGCAGTCTCATTTTGTTGTTGATCGGAGAAGCGTCGTCGCGTTTCGATGGGGATCGGGAAAAAGTTTTTGTTCTGAACACTGAAAATAGAATTGAAAAGCGTGCCCCGTTTTTCGGCTTACGCTTTCCATTTGATTTGGCTTCTGTGTTTTTGTTTCTCATTTTTAATGAATTAATTGCCGCATCGTTCATTGGCTTTTCATTTCGGAAAAAGTAGTGCCGCCAAATGGTTTAATCAAGTGAAATTTATGGTGCCACGCGGAAAATGCAGTTAATTAAGTGTAAATAAAGGAAAAACATAGTGTGTGCCGGGGTGGAAAATGCATGTTGGTGTGGAGGAGAAGGAGTTGAATGCTGACAAGCAGCATTGGAAAATAATGATTGAATCAAATTTATGTTCTTTTAAATGTTATTGCAACCCAATAATTAATCGTTTTAAGGAGTACCAGATGCCAGTGTGGGTGTTATTTCTATTAAAATATATTGGAAATTTAATTGAATTTATGCATTTTTTTAATATAATAATGTTTTAATGATAAATTGGTTTGCTAGTGACGTTTTTAAAATGTCCATTAAAAAATGGTAAATGTGCTGTGGGAAAGCGAAAAAATATTAAAGAAATTTTATTGAGTGCATTAAGAAAATATAAAAAATAATAATGATAATGGAAATATTAAAAAAAGGAAAATTAATCAAATAATCCAAAATTTATAAAAATACAAATATTTTATAAATAAAATTATTATAAATTAAAGGAGATGGTGGTCCACATCAAAATATATTATAAAATTTGATCAAAAAATGGAATTAAATTTTGTGTGCAAAAAACATAAATTAAACAACAAAATAAAAGTCATTTTAAAATTAAAACTTTGAAAATTGATATTATTTTATTCAATGTTTTTAAATTGCTCCAGAAAATATTCCCTTAAGCACCTCCTTTTTCTGTATTTTCTACAACATTTCTGTACCTTTAAGGTCTTTCTGCTTAGGCTCCCTCCTAACACATTCCCTTACAATTCAGCATCATTATCGTTATTGAACCACAAAATCTCGCCTAAAAGGCTATGCCCTAACACTAATTATTTATGATTTTTCTTATGGTGATCCCCCACAGCACATAAAATGTGAAAATTACGAGGGAAACTGTGCATCAGCTCCACAGCAGAATTTTGCCCCAAACCGAAATCAGAAACCGACCCCTTTTTTTTCTCTCCTTCAGGCATCAGCAATGAAGCCATTAGGCAGCAATTTCTCTCCTTTCGACTTCCTTTCTTTTTAGCAGGGAAGGAGGGGGGGGGGCTTTTATCACATTACGACGGCTGGGGCTTTGATTTTCATGCCCCGCCATGTTGCAAGGCTGCTTTAAATTCGTACCAACGTAAAAACAAGCTGTTAAAAAGGAGGGTGCGGTGCCCCGTGGCGTCTCCTGGCAAACTTTGATTGTTTCAGTACCCCCGCCACGCCCCCCAACGCCGTGGGGGGAAACTTTTCACCTTGTTTTGTGCTTTCATTTAGGGAAAAGGTTTTCCGTGTGGCAGCGGCGGCAACGGCGGCGCCTCGTTGCGTATGCGTAATGTGCCTTAAAGGGGTGTTCCACACCATTCAACGTCAATTGCAGGTGACTCATGCCACAGCCCTCCAGTGGAGCCATGCCTCCTCATGCTGCTCATGCCTCATGGCTGTTAAGCTAAAGGCTCGAAACACGCCATGCCGTTAACAGCTGTTAACCTCAGTGTCGCCTCCACCCCCTGGTTTGCTCCACCATTTTGGCCCATTTCGTGTGGCATAATAATTAGGAGTTAAAGCCTACCCCTGCCCCTAGGACCTCTTTTTAGAGGTAATTAAATTAACGCGAAAAAGTTGTATTTTTTTCTCATAATTTCTGGCTTTCTTTTGTTTTGTTTTAAACTGTTTGAAATTTATATTTTTTCTTATATTCTTACCTTTATTATTGCTTTTTTTTTCTTTTGATTCCTTTTTAAATGTGTTGCCGCATTATTAATTGAAAACATAATTAATAAATGTTTTCTTTTCCCCATTTTTGGGTCAAAAAGCTGTTTGCCATTTTGGCCATTTTCCAAATTGAATTTTTAGGGTTTTTACGTCTTTTTTATTTAAGGGTTTTTATGTGAAATTTTACGTGAAATTTGAGAGGTCTTTGGGGGGTTTTATTTTGTGTGCTATTTTTAGTTGGGTTTCATATCGATTTGGGGTCTTGGGTTCCCTCGAGGGTTGCTGCAATTGTTTTGTACACTGTACATGAGCCGTGCTCTCGCTGCCTCTCCCTCTCTCTCTCTCTCTCTCTTTCGGGGTCACATCTGTGTTCAATGGCCCATATATCCCATTGACTTTGCCGCAGATGCCATGCCTAGTCCACGTCGTCCTGCAGGTCATCGTGTGTGTATATCCTGCGGTTGACTGTGGTGTGGTCACTCCCTGCCTCTGATGGTTCCTCCCTCTATTGCTACTCCATGCTGTTGCCCCTGCTTCTACTGCTTTCCTCTGCTGCTGCTTTTCCCTGCTTTCTCCTGCTCCCTGCTGGTTGCTCCCCTTTTCTGTGGTCAACCATTCAGTGAGCCTTCTCAATGGCTCTCTCTCTCTACCATGGTCATGTTTTTCTTTTACACATTTTATGCAAAATTAGGCAAGCAATTGATGCATTCAGCAATTAGTTGAATGTTTATATAAGCCAATGGCTTTCATAGAGCAGCCACAAGGCAGGTAAATGGCCAGGAAAATGTGTCATTAGGGGAAAGTCCTACTCATGGGCCAATGTGTGAATGGTTAAGACATAATCCATTTAATATATGGGGTAAAAACATTCATTAGATTTAAGGGCTATTAATGGAAGTCCGACTTTGTCTTTTCCGATTCGTGTTTGTTTGAGTTTTTTTAAACTAAAAAAGGGAAGTTTTTTACTGAATGAACTCACTTTACATGTTTTTAAAACATATTACTAACGAAACAGAAAGAATATTCCTTAGAAAATCTGTTGAAAAATAATCTAAAAATGGAATAAAAATTGTTTTCGCCATTTTAATCAAAAGTATTTTCTTAAATAAAGTCTGTTAAGCCACACAAACTATCTTTATGAGAGCCTGCTGTCTTACTTATTGATTCTTTATATTCATATTTCATAAAGAACTCACTTAAAGCCCAATAAAAGCTCTCTAAAGACCTCCAACAACGACCCATTTCCCACCACACTTTATCGCATCTAAAGGCCAATAAACTAGACCCTTGTCTGCGCCAACAAAATCACCCCTTCTACCGCCAGCTGCTACTCAGACAACCCCCTCGCTGGGAGGCGTGTGTGCGTAGGTGTGTCGTAAGTGAATGGAATGGAGGGAAAATGATTAGAGGAAAAGCCCACGCAAAACCTAAGAGGGTATCTCGGTCTACAATCGAATAGAAGAAACGGTTGTTATTATTTTATTTTGGCTTTTCATTCCCTAATTGCCAACAATTTTCTGTGACACAATTGATGGGAGAAGAAACTAGACCAAAACTCAAGGCAAAATATAGGAAAAAGGAAAGACAATGCGGAATAAATAATAAAAGTTTTTGTCGTAAATTATTTCTGCTGATAAGCAGAAAAAAAGAAAAGAAAATCCTAGGCTAGGAGGAGAAAAGTAAAAGTTTGCGACTGTATTCTGTCGTGTCATCTGTCACATAAATAAAATTGAATATATATATAATATTTCTAGGCGGAAAAACGAATGAAATTTGCCTCCCCTTCGTTTAGCTTTCCCGCAGGGGATAGGGAGGGCATTTAATAATGACAGCTCATCAAAAATGTATATGCGACCCAGTTGTCAGAGACGCCGTACCCCCCAACGACTCATCAACTAAAAGATGCCACAAATAAAAGGAAAAACTTTTCAGGAAAAAAAAAACTGAACCAAAAAATACACAAAAATATATATCATCCCACAGGAAGTTTCGACCAAACTTTTGGCCTTTTTCGCTGTGTTGTGTGCGGAAGTGCCAGCGGCACTTTTATAGCAGTGGATATGCTGAGGTCCTTGTTGGGGGTGCACTGAATATTGGCCCCACAGCTGAGGCGAGGCTAAGTGCCCGAATTAGCGATGCACGGGGGTCCGTTTTGGGATATCTTATCGGGGGTCAAATGTTACATGCTAAAAAGTCAAATTGGCTAAAGGAGTTCCCAGGATATTTAGGAGCATGTGGGAGAAATATAAATTGAAATATGGGATAGGATCAGTGTAAGAAAACAACAATAAAATGAATCCATTGATAGATACCAATAGATATTAAATTTTAATATGTTTATTATTTATCAGACTGTTTCAAAAACATTCTATTACTCAAGTAAAAGAGTTTTTCACATTTATTAAAGTTTATTTACTTTAAGGGGCATTTATTTTTCTTGTTTACTCGAACACAAAACCAATCCGTTTATGTTCTATAAAACTAAAAAAACAACTCAATAAAAATTGTTTTTATAGTCCATTTAAATAAATAAACACACACACAGTTTATGGACTGTTGCCCCAGTGATTGCAGCACTCTTTAAAGCGCATTAGACACCAGACAAAATGTATTTATGGATTTATAGTTTTCGTTTTAAAGGCAGTTTTATGGCTCGATTGAAGCGATTGACCTTTTTGCCTTAAATGATGTCATATTTTGTGCACTCTCCACCCCCATTTTTGCTCTTGACATCTCAACGATGCTGTCAAGAGAGAGAGAGAGGGAGATAAAGACTGAATTTTCTTTGATATGAAAACTCAGTTGATTGGGCACATCAACACATCATTTGGCTCAATCAGTGGAGTTCTCTTTCCATCTTCCATTTTCCTTTTCTCTGCCGTGCTGTGTGTGTCGTCGAAAAGGTGTCCAAGATTGTTTTGACATTACTTTCAAATGTCAATAGCCCTGTGATTCGATTTCTTCTTTGAGGCTCTTTTCTGTCTCCAAATTGAATCTCAGGTGACAGTAGACGGGGGGGAAGTAGAATTTTCGGGGGCAACTGTTGGGTCAAATATGCGATAAAAGTGGATAATACAATCAAATATAATGAGGTTAGAGTGAGGATGATGTGCCACAAAAGCCACTCAATATCTAAGGGTGGTGGGTATGTTACCCTCTAAGACTCTGCTGTGGAGAGTGGGGGCGAGATATTTGGGAAGTTGCTCTCCCAATATCAAAGAAGAAGCTGGCTGACAACAGGTTGCCATTGGTGCTGCCTATCGATTAGGTTTGGCAGGGCAACATATTTTCTGAGCTATTCCCAATATTGAATACAAACTGGTAAATACAGTGCGTGACATAATTGGAAGGCAATAGAGAATGCAATTTCAATTCAAGAAATTAAAAAAATTGCATTACATATTTCAACGAATTTTCGATTAAGGTCTATAAGAATAGAATGAAAAATATAAGAATTATCGAATTGATTACCGAAAAACCTCTGTATACCAATTAAATTATGTATAAATTTCGCACCACTCCATCCTAATGTCTATGAAACGCACTGTCCAATGCGTATGCTTCGAATTTCGAACCCTATAGATTATTATTATTGTTTATTCTGAGCTGCTTACACACCTGACTACTCTTCGAGAGCAGAGGATTTTTGCCTTAAAGCAGCTTAAAGCCGACAGTTAACTGTTAACTGGCAGATAAACTTAACGAGCGAGCACGTACACTGCCACAAAGACAGACAGACACCACACACCCACACACACACACACACACATCGATGGAGTTATTTAACAGCCAGCAGCAGACAATATTTACAGGCATTCGATTTAACATAAATTTTGAGAAGTAATACAGAACACCCTACCCTCCCTGCTAGCTCTCTCTGCCACTGCCACTGCCATGAATGTGGCATGTGGCATGCAAATTCCAATAAACTAAAGTACCCAAAAGTCGCGACATCTTTTTTGATAAAGAACAGAACAGAACATTGGCAGCTCTCCCCCCTGAGGGGCCTTTATTTTTCCTGTTTCCTGTTTTTTGTTTTTTGCACATTTTCTCTGACAAGCTATAAAATTTTTATCAGCATTACTTTTATTTTTGTGTCATTTCCACTGACATTTTCCACGAAGCGAAACGAAACGAAACGAATGAAGAACGCAAAATGTAAGGTAAAAGTACTCCTCGAGGCAAAAATGCTACCCGCTCGTTCCGACTGACATTTCCACCATGTAAGATAAGGGCGTGGCTGAGACATGGACTGAAGGGTTTCCTAAGGGCTTGCCCCCTTTTTTCTTTCATTTGGTAAATGGTGCTACTGTTTTGACCTTTTTCATACTTGCCTCGCACACAAAAATTGATTTCCTGAACGATTTGTCAACCCCCACCGAAAACTAGAAAATTTATCAGGCTAACAAAATTGTTTGGCCAACAACAAAATTCTACTCTAAACGGATTCTGAAATGTCGCTGACAAGGGTGTCGGACGTTGGCTCCAATTATGCATAAGCTCCACCGAAAAACCCATTTCCGTAGAGGTGTTTGTGGCACTTTCCATTTTCAATTAGTTTGCCCAAGTGGGCGTGTGATTTCAACACGAAAACCTCACGAAAAAAAGGGAAAATGTTAAAGGAGAAGGGAAAGCAGGCAGGCAGGGCAGCATGAAAAAGGAAAAGGTTTTAGAGGGCAGGGAAAGCTGAATTTTGGAAGAGCAGGGTACGCTTTTTGAAAAGGGTGAAAGTGAAAAAGCATTGCCTAATGTTTTTTAGTGGGTATTATTATTACCCTCAAGGACCTCTCTCTCTTTGAGTCTCCTCTTCTGGCCTTCTTCTGGGGTTCATTCTTGTTCCCTGCTGATAAGCTTTAATGTCCTTTCAGCGCCGTGTGGCGTTTCAATAAAACTTTATCATAATTGACATTTTAATGGGTCTTTACGCGCAAAAAAAGATTTTACTAACAATAATGAAGTAAAGAATACAAAATGTCGGCCATCCGTTGGAGCTGCAATTTTATATTTATGAAAAAAGCATAAGCAGGAGAGAAAAGCCACGTGAAAAGGGGAAAGGCAGGAGGAGGAGAGGGTTGTGTGGCGGGCCCATAAACAGGAGCTGCGGTCGAAAGGTGCCTAATGTGTGATAAGTGTACGGGAAGTGTGCTTGTTCATAGCGAATGAGTTGGGTTTTTAGATTGTGATGGAGCCTGTGGGTTGCGGATTACTTTTTAGAGACAATTCTAATGTGTTCCGTCCTTAAAACCCTTACGGAATGGATTGTTGTATGTTTTATGTGAATCCTCATTTGAAATAAATTAGAATACATTCATAAATTATGTTTGATGTCCATTATATAAAGTGAAGTGCTTGAAATGGCATTTAGTTGTGACATCTAAAGAAAGAGTCCTTTAATCAGTAAACGATGATACGCCCAAGGGATTTTTGAATAGTTCGAGAGCTGCAGGCAATTTAAAAAAATGAATTTCGTATTAATATTTAAAGATAATACAATACTATAAATTTAATCAAGAAATAATTAATTTTAAAAAATACCATTTTCCAATTATAATTTGCATCCCTCTCTATATTTTTCTTTTAATTAAATTAAGTTCTAAAATCTATTAAAACCCCAGCCGTAGATATTGCCTTGTAATGCAGCAAAATACATGAAAAAGTGTGAAAAAAGGAGAAAACTATGAAGAAAATGCATAAAATAGTGTATAAAAACAAGTAAAAAACGCAATAAAATGTGTGAAGTATAAGAAAAAAGAGAAAGAGAGAGAGAGAGAAGTATAAAGAAAAGTATAACAAATATAAAAGGAAATCAACAAAATGTATGAAAAAGTGTAAGAAAAATAAGGAAAAAACGTATCAAGAAATTGTGCGTAAAAGTGTAAACAAATAAAAAAGGAAACGAAGAAAAATTATCAACTCCATCAATCAGGGAAACCCTTTTTTCCTACTCGGAAAAATGTTGGCTCGCTGCGTGAGCTATCAGGGATCCTGCGACAACATTAATGGCATCCTGACGCGGGACTATGCCAAGGTTTGTATGTGATGGGAAAAAGAGGAGTCGACTATAAATTAATTAGTTAACTAAAGAAAGCACTCGTTCCTATAACTAAGTTTTACTCGTAGTTTTCAATGGGGGACGAGAGGAAAGTGCTAAGAAAAGTAGCTATAGAGAACTTTCATATATGGCAGACACAGACACAGAGGGGAGTCTCTCTGTCAAGGTTTGGTGTGTGATGCGAGTGGCATATCTACTCGTATTGTAAGCCATGGCCGGAGAGAGAGAGACTTGCCACATGACACTGACATTTGCACTTTTGCCCGCCCGCACGTCTATTTTCCAGTAACAAGTTTTTCAGTTTATTGTCCGAAAGCCCAAAGCCAATGCCAAAGCCAAAGCTAAATCCTGAGCCTAAAGCAGAAAAAGAATAACAGGGAAAACCAAAAGAAAATCAAAGGCAAGGGCAATAATAGTAAAGCATAAAGAGATTTGAGTCGACTGAAGGATGCCTCTTATGGTCATTTTTGCATGTAGACAAAATATGTGGAAATATATTGACAGAAATTAATCTAGGTGAAGAAAATATTTTAAATATTCTTGAAGAATTCCCCTGAAATTTATGTCCATTTTTTACTTTTCTGTCTGTTATTCTCAGATCGTAATAAATTTCGGTATTTGGTTTAACAAAAACATTATCTATTAAATCAGCCTCATATTTTTAACAACGCATCAAAACCCATCTAGAAATATTTTCTGCCTCGAAAAATACTCAACGACGAATACAACATACTCTCACACCCCTAAAACTACAAGGTACTGGAACAAAAAAACTTGCATAAGCAAACGTTGCAGGACTTTTTAGTCCAGGGCCAAGTCCATTGTTGTGTGTTGTGTCTGTCCTGTGTGGCGGCCCCCCTTTGAGATGTAAAGCCAGCTCGTAACTTGGTTGTGCCAACAACAAATGGAATATGGCTAAACAGTAGAGGGCTAAATAGTAGAAGGGGACTATGGGCTGTAGACAGTAGAGGCAGTAGAGGAGAGCCAGCACAGTGGAGTATAGGAACAAAAGCTAGACAAAACAGTAGAAAGAAGGCATAGGAAAGGGCAGAAAGAGAGTTGGGTGGCTGAAAGAGCTAGAGATAGAGAGGGAAGCGACTGTGAAGGCTGGCAAAAGATAGAAAAGATAACAAAAGTACAATGCAAGAAAGATATTTTTATTGCCAAAGCAAAGGCCAAACAAAATGTGTCGCATGCATATGCAGCAGCAGTAGGAAGCAGGCAGCAGGCGGCAGACAGCGGGGCAGGAAGATGAGTGCCACATTAGGATTACCATTGCAAGGGGGCAGGGGGCATATGGCAGAGGACATGTGGCATAATAAAAACTATGTAAGGATGTGCCTAACGATGTGAGGGGCCAGCAAATGTCTGGGAAAGCTAATAATGCCCCGAGACCAGAGACCCGAGACCAAGAAACAAAAAGGAAAGTTCAAATACCCTAAAGGATCAGGGAAAAGGTGGAAAAGTACGAGTACGAGAACGAGTGCCAGTGAAAAAACAATAGAAAGTGCAAAGGAAATGTTTTCCTTTTACATTTTCCAACATTTCTTATGGGTTGTCTCTTCTAGAACTTTGCTGGAAATTTGCTGTGTGTTATAGTTTTGAATAAGAAAAGGCGAGAAAAAAACTTCTTAAGACTTTGTTTTAGGCTTTGAAATATTGTTTGGCATTTACCTAATACTTTTAATAGTATTTATTCATAAGAAACTTTACTTCAAAACTTCTATTTCTTGCTTAAAAATATCCAAAATATATTTAGATATTTAAAAAATAATAGTCTAAAGAAAAATTCAGTTTCTGGATCATTAATCAGAGAATCTTTCGATTTTAAGATTTATTATATATTTTCTAGCATAATGAGCCAAAAAGTTAAGATATCCTTCATTACTTAGAAAGAACTCATCTGCCATTAAATTACAAAGGTCCTATGCCATAATAATTACATATATATGTCTAATAAAAATGTAGCAAGGCAAACAAATCAAGTTAGGGCCACAGAAAAATAAGAAATAAGAACTATTCGATGCTGTTAATACCCTGCGCTTATGGAGATCTATTCTAAAAATCCATTTAACTAACAGAAATATTTTCAGGTAGTAGTGTCGCTGGAGAGTTCTACCGCTTTTCTATTAATCATTGCACAAACTAGCACCTTAACAATGCCAATGACCATAATTAGTTTTTAAAGGGTATTGGCATAAAGAACCTTTCCGCAATGCGAACTGAAACCTAAATCAAATAAATGTAAGTAATAGAGAGAGATGGAAAAATATATGACCAATCTCACTCTCTACACACGCACACACTAAAACATATAAAAAGGATTCTTGTTGCCACAGATTTTCTTAACGAGCTCTTGGAAAGACTCCTCTCCCCAGTCTTACTCCTCCTCTTGTGTGGGGGATGTGGATAAATGTCTTCAATTTTAATTTGTTTGCCTATTCCTTGGGATTCCTTGTGCATATGTCCTTGCTTCTTTAGCAGAGAGGAGCAAGTTCTCTATAAGGAGCTCATCTCTTTCCCTGAAAGAAGAAGGAAAATGGCTAATGATATCCTGATAACCCAAAAATCTGTGTGTATAAGAGATTGCAACCAACGCTGTGTGCGCTGTGTCTGTGGTGCATCCACATCCCATGGTGGCACTGTCCAAAGAGACAGCTGTGTGAAAGTACAAACTCTCGTATCTGCTGGCCCTTAATTACAGCCTGAATATGGCATTAGGCTGCCATTTAGTTTGCATTTATTTTCATTTATATTCATGCATATTTATCCCCTTTTCATTTCCCTCTTTTGCAGATCTACACAGATTGGGCCAACTATTATTTGGAGCGTGCCAAATCGAAGAGAAAAGTCACAGATCTCTCAGCTGACTGTCGCGATGGCCTGCTGCTGGCTGAGGTTATTGAGGCTGTTACCAGCTTCAAGGTGCCCGATTTGGTCAAGAAGCCAAAGAGTCAACAGCAAATGGTAAGTGGCGAAGATTTGTTCATTAAATTTAGGAAAATAGTAAATTTTAGGAAAAAATCAAAATTTTCTGGCTTTAAAGAACATACAAAAATTTCTATGAAAACAACAGGAGGGCTATATCTTATATATTCTTATATATGTAGACATTAATTGTAATGATTTTTTAGTGCTAGAATTTACTCTACCCATCTGTTTTTACGGTTAATCAATGCTTACCTTCAATTCAGAGTCCCTTCAGATGGCTTCCCCTTCGATTAACTCGTTTTTGGATTAATTCAAATTCAGAAAGTGCTTTAGAAAAGGCTTCCACGTTCGACAGGAACACTCGAGCCACACCTACCACGGTCCGTGCTGTCATCACGACGATGACTGGCACTGGCGCTGGCACTAGGAATCATTTTCTCTTTTAGCTTTTGCCTCATAAAAATACGTGAAAAAATCTAAATGCCAGTGAATTTTCTCTGCACCCAAAAGCCGTGTCCCATGAGTCACTCTACCATTTTTTTTTTGTGTTAATTGTTTTTTGAATGACACAAAAAAAAGGAGGAGTAAAAATACACACAGAAAACGCGCTGCCGTACCATTATCCGGGGCATATGCAAATGCCGGTGTGGCATCAACGTGAAAATATTTCTCCCGCACACAAACACAAACACACACACACAGACACACGCTTCGAGTGTGTGGCAGGGCGTGTGGCATGCATTTGAAAGGTGGATACGTCATCTATCCATGGATGACAAAACTTTTATTTATTTTTTTGCTGGCGAACTGCTGGGGAAATTCAGTTACGGGAGTTGGAAAATGATGATTTCCGCCGCACTAAGCAATTTCGGTGGACTGGTGGCAGGCTGGCAGTCAGGCAGTCAGTCCTGCAACTGCCACACGGACTGTGCCACTGCCTCTCCTTGCTGACGCCACAGCAGCCGCCTCTCGCATCTCTGATTGAATTTAGATGAGGATTCGGATGCCGCTGCGGCTGTGGCTACGGATGATGATGATTCTCGAAAACTGCAGCCAGTTGTTGCACTTCATTGCATTTATGAAATTAAAATTAAAAAGTTTTCACTCGTATTCGGTGGGAAATTTTAGCCCTCAAAAGGGGGAGCGGAAAAGCTTAAAACCGGGCAGAGTTTTCTGCTGCTATTTCTTCGTGTGCAGTTTTGTCTTTTAGCTCGCGCCGTCTGCTACGTGATGGGATTTCGCAAAAAGCTTTTCCTTTTTAGGAGGCGCTCCTAAAGAAGGTTCTACGCCAAGGCTAAGGGTACGGCTGGCGAATGCTTATAGATTCCCATACACTAAGAGAGGCTATACTTATTATGGGATAAGGTTTGCTGGAGAAATAGGGATATATTTTTGGTTTTTATAAAGAGTTTACGAGCTATCAAACGACATATTTCCGTGTATATTTTTATGCAAAGAAGCTTCGAACTTCTTAAGATTATTCGTAATAGAAAGGAAAGCCAAAGATTGGCTCTTACTTTTCCATATGAATGAAGATCTATAGCTCAGAATAAATATTAGTATTAGTACGATTTTATTTTTCTACGATTTTTCTATGACTTTCCTTCATCATATTCATCATATTTAATATAAAAGAAATGATATGTGAGAGTATTTATAGGTTCTGCAATCGATTCTTGAGTTTTCTCTCTCGTTTTGCTTTGCTCTAAACTGAATCTGCGGCAAGTTCATTGCCGAAATATAGAAAAACGGAACGTGATAGAGTGGAGGGTCCATGAAATAAAAATTTATTTCAACTTTGTCAGTTTTTGGGTTTAGTTGACGTTTTGCATATTAAATAGAAACAGATAGAAGCAGAAGCGCTCTCTCACTCTCTTAGAAAGAGAAATACCTTAAAACAGAGACATCATAGAGAAAGAGAGAGAGAACCCATCGAAAGACAACAAATGAAATGGCAATAGACAAACAAAAACAAAAAAAAGTCTTTTGAGAAAATGATAAGCTCAGCTAAACGTGCACCCGTAGTGTGGCACGTGATGCAGCAGCAGCAGCAGTAGCAGCAATGAAAAAAATATCTAAAAACAAAAAACAGAACTGAAAATAGCGGCGGAAAAGAGCTGACAAATTGCCAAACGAACTGTGGGCGTGGCAGTGTCGCGTTGACGTATGTGACATGGGCGCCAAATTGGGTTTATCCGTAGGAGGTCCTCGTGCCACTGCTGCAGCAAGGAGAGGCAGTGCAACATTTCTATATGTCACTGAGGGAGCAACAGTAGTTGGAGAAAATTCAGGAGCAGCAGCGGGAGGAGTTCCCGAGACTAACAAACTCAATTTGCCAATTTGCTCAGAAATAAATATATAGAAAAAAGAAAACATAGGAGAAGAAAGGCAAGCAGGTGCCCTCTAAATTAGTTGGTAGCATGCGAAAAACTGTTTGTATTTCTGTCTGGCGTATGGATACCCCCCATATCCCATGGATATTCCCCATAGTTGCATTGCTATGCACGTTGAAGCGTTTTTTATGGAATAAACGTTTCAAAATATGCAAATATCTGCGGTCATGGAGTGGTCTATTTATTCAGAAATAATATTTTGCCAAATGAAAAAAAGAAAATTTTTGTTGTTGAAATTTTCGGTTAAATTTTTGTGAAATCTTTTCTGAAAATCTAGAAAATTCGGTGACTAGTGAATTCTGTGAATTCAGCTCCAGTACCAGAGTACTCCATATAATATCCCACAAGAACCCCTTCCAGCAGCACCATCTAATACCCCGTTTCAATAGTTACCTTCCAATTCCCATTGGAACTTTCTTGTTGCTCCTGCATGAATCTCCGCCCCTGCATTCATTCATTTCCTGTGAGCCTCACATAACAATGTCCATATTTGTCCCGTGCCTCTCTTTCCCCCTCTAGCGCTCGCTGCACAGTGGGGTTTTCACCCTTTCCAAACCAAACAAACAAAAGCATTTGAAAAATTTTTCCATTTTCCTGGCCGCCTGCCGCCGCCCATCTTTCCCATTTGTTTTTCATATTTGCATGACGAAATGAAAAATCAACGCGTTAGCCGGGATATGAACCAAACCAAACCAACGAAAAAAAGAGAAGAAAGGAAGGAAACCCTAGGGATGGAATGCAATAGAAATGCGTGGCAGGGTGGAGTGGCGAGCAGCCCTGGCCGGAACCCAAGAAACGTTTGTAGAAATTCAATCAAAAAACAAATAACACGACGGACAGTGTAGCGGGGGCTGGAGCTGCCATTAAGTGGAGTGTTGGAATAAAGTAAATTTTATCAACTTTTAAATCAAATATTAAACTTTAGACCAATGTTTTTCCCCTTTCCCGGGCTTTTCCCCTTTCTTCACTCACGAAAAGTTTGTAATAAACTTTTCTTGGTCTCGCTTCTCCTTTTTTTTTGCGCCAATGCAAACTCTTTACATGAGTGTTTTTCTTGGTTTTTCTCCACTGGGTTCTGGGTTTTTTCTCTGTCTCTCTCTTTCGACTGCAACACGTAGTGCACATTTTTTTTTTGGTGTGCGACTTTCTGCAACGTTTTTCTAATGAGTGACGACGACACGAGAGGCAGGCAGCAGGCAGCAGGTAGTAGTAGTACTTTCTGTGGGGGCGTGGGAGGTTCTAGTCAAATGTGGGCGCACACAAAAAACCGAGAAAAAAGTCAAATGAAACTCTTGAAAAATCAGCGAAACGTAAAAGTGTTCAAAGTCAACTTTGGCGTCGACACAAGTGCGACCAGAACCAGGAAAAACCTCCGACCATGAAGCAGGCACAGGAAAAACCTCCGACCAGAAGAGGCACAGGAAAAACTCCTACCAGAAGAGCCAGTAAAAACTCCACAGAAACCAAAGTCAAAGTCGTTGAAAAAAAAACCAAATTAAAGACCAAAACATACAACAAAATGATCTTTAAGGGAGTTCTGTGAGATGTTTGCATGAAAGAGTTGGCATTTTATGGTAAACAAAAAATGGAAGTTCTTTAGACTTTTATCAACTCTGAAGGAGAGAAATAAAGTTTTGGGCTTCTTAAGGTTTTAAATTTGAGTAAAAGTCTCACTGGTACAAAGGATCCCAAAGATCTTATTTATCAGTACAAGTCTTACTAGGGCTAGCAGTTGAGAGAGAAAAGAGAGAGTAATCTGCTCTCTGAGCATTTTTTAATAAAGAAAAAATACAAGAAAACCTTGTCTAAAATATGTAAATTGTGTTAAAGGTCCTTCCCATACCTCAAGTCACTTCTTTAAAGACTCTCTCTGGCATCCAGATACCAGTCATTGCCATAACAAAGGGCGAAATTTGTGCAAATTTACTCGAAAATGAATTTTACTACGGCACTAATTTGATTTCCACTTGGAAGGAAATCGTAAACAAAGGAGAGGAAACATGTGGAATGAAGAAGCTGAAGCTGAAGCCGAAGCTAAAGCCAAGTTGAAAAGGTAAAATGTGAAAATGGGGAAAAGCTTGCCCACTCTCCATGCTCTCTCTCTGCTCTGCAGCTGAAGAGATTTTCCCAATCAAATATGTAAATAATGTTGGACACCAGTGTGCGTCCTGTGTGTGTGGGTGAGTCTTAAAAGGGAAATTAAATCAAAATAAGCACATGCCTCGTGTGTCTTATATAATTGCCTGTCTTTTTGGCTTTATCCTTTTCAGTCCTGCTGCTGTGTCTCATTTCTTTAGCAGGACACTGCCTTTTGTAGCCAATTTTCAATGGATTTTCACTGAATTTTCCCCCTGCTTTGCTTCAGTTATTAGCAAAAGACAAACACATCCAACCCGTAAACATCCCATACAGGGCAATTATTATGTAATTAAACTAAAACAATAGCACAATTTAATGCGCTTCAATGATTTGTATGCATATATTTGTACTCGTATGTATGTATATCCTCTTTTCCAATTACCAAAGTCCTTTCCTAGCTGTTCTGCATAAATGGCCCGATTGAAGTGCAGTGAAAAGAGCGAAGGAAATGGCTGCCTGGGAGGGGCATTTATCTGTTGGGGTCTTAAGCTGATTTAAGTGCTTAAAATGTTGAGTAAATAATACTATGTAAATTTTCTTTGTGTAGGCAAGTGATGGATGAATAGATGGAAGAAAAACTACAGAGAAATAAAACAGAAATATTAAAGAGTGGAATTTTAAAGAAAATGTACAGATATTCTGAATGGAAAATCTATTTATTTTTCTATTAAATGAAAGAATTTTTACAGATTTTTTTCAACTTATGATGATTGTTCATATTAAATTCCTGAATCTATTGGTACCACTATGTTAATATAATAGATTCTTCTTTCAATATTATTTATAATAATGAATAATAAACTCACATTCCCATATTCCTCTTTGTAGAATATTCTAGAGAAATTATGTGATTGAATACCATATACCATTGGAAAATCGAGTAGAAATTATATAATTGCACAATTATCTAATTGTTTTCTATAATTTTTACTCGAACGTTTATCCATTTTGTTCGAACATTTCCTTATTGTCTTATTCATCATTGCCTTATAATTAATTTTGTTTTCATCATTTCGATCCGCAAACTTCACAAATGATTTCGAACAATCCGTCTCAATGCTCCCGCTGACTTCAGAATTTTCTGCCATTCTTAGAGTTTTCCCTACGGAATTTTGTACAAATTTGTTGCTTTCGTTCGTGCCTCAAGTGGTTGCACATTGAAACCCCTTAACAGAAAGTAAGTCCAAATGCATATAAAAATATCGTACAGCAGTCCTTATGCCCGCAATCGTTGGCTTTCCAGCTTGCTGTGCTCTTCTCTCCTTTTTCCCCCATCCTTCGAACCTCTTCTCTTTCCTTCTTTTCCCTCCTCTTCTTCTCTTCTGTTCACCTGTCAGGCAGTTTCCAATGTTCAATGGGTAAAAGCTTACGTTTGCTTTATCTAAAATGAAATCTGCTTAGATGGCAGGGAAAATGGGTGGAAAACCCCCCAACTCATGTGCCTCATTCTCTGCCTGTTTCTGCTTTTGGGTATGTGCATTGCTGGCGGGGAGAGTGGGCGGTGGTTATGCAGCATCTGGCATCTCAAATTGAAGTTCATTAATGCATCAGAATTTGATTTATTTTTAGGGAAATTTCAAAACCGATTTCCACCTTTCATTCGTCTGTTTTTCTGTTTTCTTCTGACAGCAGTTTTTCCATGTTTTCATATGCTTCAATTTTCCTACTATAGCTCTCATTTTCTTGCTTCCCTCGTGAAGCTCTATAATTTTCTTTCCTCATTCATTCCCCGTGTATTTCTCATATTCTTGCTTCATGTTTTTCCTCCTGTAAACAATGCATTGTTTTTATCGCATCATTAAAGTTTTACAATACCAAAAGCGAAGCTTTTTTCTTCGCTGAATAATCTTTCAATTCTGTAAATTTAGTCGATATTTCTGTGGCAACAAAAGGCAACGTTTACGGTTTAAAGTTTAAACAAATAAAATAAAAAATAAAGCAAAAAACTGTTGCCACACTTTTGTAGCAAGAAAAAACTTTTGTAACCACAAATCAGGCGGTGAAAAACTTCCTGGGCGGCCGTCGATACCCGAGTGGCAAGAGAGGCCCGAGGCGCATGGCTTCGTTTTGCACGTGCAGCAGCCATAAATTCCCGGACACAAATTAAGTTGTGCCACAAGGAAAGCGGCAGAAGGAGTAGGTGCTACAGAAAGAGGGAGGAGAGCAGGCGTAGGAGCTGTAGTAGTAGGTGCTGCACCAGCAATTGCGCCTTGTCCAGGCAGCCAATCAATGGATGCTGCCTGCCTGCCTGCCTGCGCCTTCTGTTGCATAAATTAGTCGCTGCCGCCGCGTGGCACGTGATGCCCCAAAGAAGCACACACAGAGAAACTTTCAAGTACAGTTGTGCCCGTGGCCAACGCATTAAAGTGGCAGTTCCATTCTTTTCAATTAGAAATATTATCCACTCGTCCAACTACAAACTCTCGTGTAAGCCCCTGGCTGGCCCTAAGCGGCTCTCGTATTAGCCCTCAAGTTTGCTGTTTGGTCAAATGGCGGAGTGCAAAAGTGCCGGAGTGAGAGGAGTACTTGACGAAAGTTTTGTTTATCATACGCCATGTATGCCGCCACCACACAGTGCTCTCATCCGTCTCCTTGCCGTAAAGGACCCTCGAAACTGCAATGCCAATGAGGACGGCAACTGTGGGGATTACTACGAGCTATTTTCTCTTTATTTTGTTTTGTTTGTTTTTGTTTTACTTTGAAGTGCACTACACGGAAATGTTTGGAGTATATTAACTGTAATGAGTCGGCAAGGGGGTAGTACTTAAGGGGAGTTTAAGGGGAGTTTAATGCCAATTATTGATTGTATTTTTGAAGAAAGTGAGCAATTTCGGGGAGACTTTAATGTGCAGTTTTTCAAATATAACTGAATTTTGATTGAAATTAATAGGAAAATTCTGTAAAAATTTGAAAATTTATTTAAATTTCCATTGGAATCAAATCAAATCAAAATTAAAACAATATTATGGCCAAAAACAAATATACAAATATGTATATATAATGATTTCTCACTTTATCCTCCATTTGTAGCCTTATCTATCCTTTCTATGCCCCTAGCTTTGGTCTCTATAACTCTCTTTATTTCGTTTTTCTTCTTTACAGCTTCATCTAATCTTTTCCTAGTGCGTCGTTCCTCATTCTATATCCAGAAATTAATCTTTCGCTTACAAGTCTTACCAATTGATCTATTTACAAGTCTATGACCACCACTAATATAGCCTTAATATACTTTATTCAATAATTTATGTTCTTTTTAAGAGTATTTATCCATCGTCACCCCTTAACATTTTTCAGGAGCAATTTTCTGTTTGTGTTTTTTTTTGGCTGCTCATTCGTCAAAGTTTTCCTGCTGTGCCAAAGCTTTCTAATTACAAATGTAAATCCCCCTTTCGTTTCGTTGCGAGCGAACTTTATTTAGCTTTTCCTCCTGCCACCCAGTGGAAAAGTTGTGGGGTTTGTCTGTCGTTTGGTACTTAACTGTGGTCGGTACTATGATAATTGTCATTGGCCATGGACCATGGACTAGACCATGGAGATAACTAGCCAGAGATACACAGACGTATCTGTGGGTTGTCTCTGTGGCCTCCTGTTGCCGTTGCCCGCCTGCTGGGAGGCCAATGGACATGGGACATGGGTCTTTGGGTGTCCTGGTCTCTTGGTTTCTCTGGTTTTTCTGTCGGGATTTTCGGGCTTTGGCTTTGGACAGAAGCGGAAGTGTTTCAATTGCTGCTTAAGCCGCTTGAACTTTGGACTGTATCCAAAATATGTTCTGTCTGGTGTCTGTTTGTGTTGAAATACATTTCTATTTTCAGTTTGAAACTCTTTTTTTTCTGTTTTTTGTTTTCTGGCAAACGATTTACGCACTTAATTAGACACGGAATGGTGGATGCTGCTGCTGTTGCTGTTGCTCCTCTAATTGCAACAGGCCCCCAAAACTACTCGAATCGACTTCAAACGCTTCTAGTGGCATGCTCTGCGACCTCATTTCGTATGTGGCATCTATATTTAGATGGAAGATCTCTGTAGAATACAGACTTGTTCGACGTACACTTGCCACCAGTCTGTGGCTCTCTTTTTGGCCACAGGTTTCCGAACCAAACGAACCATCGACACTGTCTACTCAATCTTTTTAGCTCTTTCCTGGCTTTATTTTGGAAATTTATGTGAACCGAACTGCTCGTTGACATCGTTTTTTGTTCTTTTTTTTTTGGAGGCCATTCAGCCACAGAGAAGTTCATTGCAATTTATCATGGGGCCAAAGCCACCCACATGATTTAAGTGTGGCATTGTCCATGGGGTCGATTGGGTGGGGGGTGGTGTATACAAGGCAATTCACGATCCACGGAACGAATGAACTGGGCAACGATCGGGGGAACGGGAGATCAGGCTCACAACTCACAGCATGCTGCAGTTGTTTGGATGATATTTTAAGATTGGCACGGGTACAACGGATTTCCGATAAAGTTTGACAGATCTTTAATGGAAAAAGAGTGAGAATAAATAAAGGATCAGCTTGAATAAAGAGGGTCACTCAGCTTGTGGCGTATGATTCGGTGAAGCTTAAGATAGTTTTATATCGAATTAATGTGAGAGCATTGAATGGAAAGAACAATAGGTATGGAAAATTAGTTAGAAACTTGCATTGGAGGATCAGTTTTATGCTAAGCTCTCAGAAAAAAATTAAAGATGTGGAAGTAGTGGAGAATTGGATTTCTCCATGTGGATATACATATCTTAATTTTCTTGCAGAAATTTTGCTGTGGAGTATCAGAAAATGGTGAACATCTAGTACAGATGGAGATTATATATTTGGAGTATCTTTTTAAGTTAATTTATGACTAAACTCTTAAGAAAAGGTTGAAATATCACTGGAAATCTATTGAATGATCAGTTGGAAGATAAATTAGTAAATATTCCATAACAAAATCAGTGAGATGATCACTGTAGAACCCTTTTGGTTTTCATAACTATTTCCTTAGAGTATTTTTCGTACCAACACAATCCTCTCTGAAAGCACTGCTCTTTCGCTTGATATTTTTGGCAATACAACAAGATCGTGATCATCATATAGATTTATTGACAGCCACAAATGTTGGCATTCATTTGGCTGTTGCGGTTTGTTGTTTACGAGTGTCTTTAATTGTCTATGTAGCTTGTGGATTCGGCGCCTTGTAAATCATAACTGAAACGAACAGAACACCACAGAGAATCGAACCCAACGCCACAGCGTGGCCTACTTACCGAGAGAGGTTCCCTTTCCCCCATACGACGAGTCTTCTGTTTCTTGACTGTTTTTTAACTGGCTTTTGTTCAGTGCACGTTTTTGCAATTAAAATTTATGAAACTATTGAACTCTGGTGTTGCGAATTTTTAATGAATGAAACGTACGCCACAGATGCGTTGATGGGTTGTGCGAGAGAGTCCGAGTCCGAAAGAAACAACCAAAACAATCGCAAGAATAAATCAGAAAAAGATCCATCAAAAGGGGAAGACAATGGAGAGGAGGCTATGACGCTGGGATACCTCTTTGATGACTTATTGAAAATTCCATTTAAAAATTGTTTACTCATTGCAGACGAAACGATACAACAGACAAGCTGTGTAGCTCTCTCTCCCTCTCGCTCTCACACACACTCCCACCACTGTCAAGAAAACAAAAATCAGAATAATTTGAAAATTTGTTTATGTCTGGGGAATGGAAAGGAAGAGAAGAGATGAGATGAGAGAGGTAGAAAGAGATGGAAACTGTTCCCCAAAAACAGTCCATAAATTGTTATGGCTGCAACATGTTGCAAAGATATTGGGAATATGATGCATTGGATGTACTCCTATTTATATTTATACAGCTCTGTTGATTTTGTGGGAGATCCTAATGCAATCCGCAGAAAGTTGTGCGCACTGAATATTTTTGTTCAATCCGCTAAAAGAAAAAAACTTTACAGTCTATCCCTATGCCATTACAAATATTTGGAACTGGACAAAAATTTTTTAATATTTCACTTTTCCATCACATTCCGTGGAGCTTTATCTCCAATATAAAAAAAACAAGCTATAAACCGCTAAATGCTCATCTCCCGTGCCCCTAAACATTTGCATGTCCAGCAACAATGCCTACAACATTGTTAGCATCAATCGATCGCTCGTCTGGCAACACAATAAACCTGTCTGGCAGCCAAATGATCAAAAGGCAACATGTTGCTACGAGCACAGCTGTTTCTATCATTACACAGACAAAACACACAAAGCAGATGATAATCGAAAACAAAAACAACAGCAAATGCAAATGATTCTGGCAACAAAAATAAAACAAAAGGCAAATGTTGCTAGCAGCAAACCACACTCACAAAAGAAGCAGCAATAAAAACGTAAAAAATATCAGCAGCATGCGGCAACAAGAACAAAAGAAACGGCAACAATGTTGAGCTGCAAACGAAGTCAAAACCCGAAGTAGAAATGACATCCGAAGAATCGAAGACACGATCAATATGGCCTGTCTCTGTCTGTCGTGCAGTTTGCATTGCCATTGCCCGTTCTCTGTCTCTTTCTGGGTCTTTCGTTTTGTTTGAGTCGGCGCGCCGGCTGCGATTCCAACCGCCTGTTGCTGCAGTCTCGGCAGTCGGCTTTAACAGCCTCCAGCAAACGCAAGCGAAACGCGCGCTCAATTTTTATGCGATTTTTAAGCGCGATTTTTATTGGCAAATGAATGAAATTTGAACCAAAAATAAAGTTTTGGGCGAAAAGCGAAAGAGTGACAAGTGTCTGAAGATTACTAAATAAAGAAATTTTAACAATTTTCAGCGCGATATTGTTGTGGGAAAATAATACAAATAACAATTTAAATCGCGATACTAATCAGAAAATAAAATCAATGTTGCCAAAAATAAAAAATATCTGGCTTAAAAAAATCTTCTACTAGAGTCAAGTGTCAAGTGTCTAAAGATAATAATCTACAAAGATTTCTGCCAGTGTATTTGCTTATTTCATGCAAATTTCTTTGATCATAAAAGAGAAGCCACAATTTTCGTTCATTTTGTTTAATTGCTCGGTCGGTCGGTCGTCTCGTTGATTGCCTTAAATAAATGTGTACTGCAAATTCCGCAATAGATTATATCAATTAAAAAAAATACAACAACAACAAATTGTGTATCTTCAAGTGTCTTGCTCCCAATTTTATTTCGAAGAGAAAAACGAAACCAAAAATCATATTCAAAAAAAAGCAGAGAAGAAGAAGATACCCCTCGACATATGCAGGTCAAGAGGTAAACCTCAAGTAGCCCACAGAAAACAAAAATAATTTCAAGAGGTAAATGAAAATTTTATGACCCCTTGGGTTTGCCCCTTTCTTATTTTTGGGACTTTTTTGGGCCTCTCTTTTTTGTTGAGATATTTATCAAATTTTACGTAAAATTAACATCAAATCAACATAAACAATGGAAGTCATAAAAAAGAAGTCAACACACGCATGCCACTGTCATACGAATACCCGCTAGCCCTCACATTCCCCGCCTTAGGCCATGGCCAGAACTAATTATCATGACACAACTGTCAAAGGAATGAAGCATCAGGCAGCAGGCAGGCAGGCAGCTCGCCGCCTTTGACACGCCTCTTGTTAGGGCTATCGTTCTCCTATCGGATATTGCCTTTTTTTTGTTTGTTGGCTGCGTGTCCTGTTAGCCACATCACTTTTATGACTTTCACTCTTGGCCCAAGCCCCGGACCTTTGCCTCACTCTATTCCTTTTTTGGCCTACACCTTTTTCACCTACATTCACATCATCGATTGTCTCTGTGTGTGTTTGTGTGTGGCCTTTTGTGGCCCAAGGCGGAGGTTACGTGCCCATATTTTCTAGGGAGAAACACGGGACCAGCTGTGCAGCGGGAGGACAGCGCGTACAGTGGCGTAGTGTCGCCACAGGGGGGGGGGGGTGAATGAGAGGTTACGAGAGGTGGGTGAAAGATCATTTGGTGGAACAGATTTTGTTGTAAAGAGAAAGAGGATGAAGGGAGGGAAACTGAATAGATCAATTAGGATGGTAAATATATTGCTATAGCAAACAATGGATGATAAATTACAAGGAGACTAGATAGGATCTCTGAATGGAGAGGAATAATTGGTAGAAAATTGAGAAGAAATTTTAATAATTATAGGAACGAAAGTAAAACGAACAAAAAGGAAGAAGTAGAGCTTGTAGATTGTTTTTCTTCCATTTCTTAATCTCTTTTATGCAATTTCCATTGATTTAAGTGGCTTTAATTCACGTAGAAATACAAACGTATTGTGCATAAATAATTTTTATAAATAATTCCACATTGTGATTTATTCAAGCCATAAATCATAAGTAAAGTCATAATTATTCGTGTATTATACAAAGTAGACTATGATTTAGAGTGATTTATTTAGGCAGAAAGTTGTAAAGGCCATGAGAAATAAATATAAATAAATAACCAAATAAATAAAAAAAGATTTATGGGAAGTAGAAGATTTGCTTTTGGCTCCTGAAACAAACAAAAATCCTCTAAGATTTTCATAACTACTGCCATATACCCAATCCATAGCCCCCATCTTCGGTTCCCCTCTTTATCCAGCTACATCCCTGCCGTGCACCAATGCCCTGAACTCCCCCTCACATCATATTCTTCTCAACATTTCATCTATTTTCATTCCCATCTATTGTTGGGCCCCCACGTTTATGTTTATTGTCATTCTATTACCTCTAACGAGTATGCGAGTATTGTTAAACATCCGAATGGGCCGCACACACCTCCACCTATGTATTCTGCCCATTCTTGACAATAAAATGCTCTCCATTCTTGCCAACAAATTACATAATTATAGCCACTTTGACATTTGTTATCGCTGGCTTATTCAATTTCCATGAACTATAAGCGAAAACACTTTGGGTGGCACTAACAGATTTCGTGTTTAGTTTATGGTCGCTCCGCCCCTCCCCCCTGCTGTGGTGGTAGTCGTGGAAACCCAAAAGTCAATGCCTCGGCTATCTGTCAAGATTTTCTGATATTTTCAGGAGGAGCTTCTGGCCAACAGAAACTTTGTTTTTTTGTGGGCTAGAGACCGAACGACTAATGAGCTTTGATTTATCAATGACAAAGCGATGCGATGGTCGGCGATTCATCATTTAAGCCAAAGCTGAAGCTAAGCCAAAGCCACTCGAAAGCCACTAAATTAAGCGTTAAATCGAGCTTGACTTGACTGTCAGAAAGAGAGCTTTAACCGTTGGTTAATTTAACAAGATTTAACAGCCAAAAAGCCGGACGGGGGGTATCATCTTTTTGGCTATGTCGCGGGTAGCAGGCGGACTCTGTAACTTGGGGGCAGACGGCGGCACAGCTGTCAGCTGTTTTGCTGGCTAGACAACAGAAATTGGGGGCCTTTTTTGGTTTTGGTGTCGCCAGATAAACGCCAGCAGACAACCGCAGTGGAAGTGGCAGCCGCCCGACGACTGTTGCAACGGTTTGGACTTACTTTGTGGACTTTGTGCCCGCGAGGTTGCAAGTTTTGTGTGTAGCAGTTGAAGCTGCTGCTGCTGCTGCTGCCGCTGCTGCCTTCACGATGATGATGATGAGTCATTCGGTGTGTGCCATTTGGGGTGTGTGCGTCATGTGGCATGACTTGGTTTTTGAGAGCTTGAGAAAATTGGATTAAATGAGAAGTTCAGCGAAAAAAAATATAAACTACAGCGAAACAATAAGCAAAGTGTGAGACAGCATAAATATATTTAATTATAATGAAAATTGAGTTCATTAAAGGTTTAGTTTGAGGTTTAGTTTGATGGGAGTGTGGGAGTAAAAGTTTAAGTTAAATTATAAAAGTATTTTTTCCGGGAAGTTCTAAGGGGACTCGACTCAGCTCTTGGAATGTTTCTAATAATAATTTATGTTTGTCTTATGCCAGAATATCATAATTTCATTGATTAATTTTCCTACTTATTTTCCATTGACAATGACATCGATTCTCCATTTGTTCAACCCACTGACCCACTCCCAAGTGGGTGACCATTTGCTAGTCTCTAATTATAGAAGTCTTAGGGGGGTCTCTCTCTATCTGTCTCCTACTCCTAATTGGCAGAGACAATTTATGGCTACGAAAAACACTTTCCACACCTTTTTGCCACACATGCCACAGAGAGAAATAATTGGGAACAATTGAGCTTCGGGGCAAAATGTTTGCTATGTTGCCAGTTGCCAGTGTGTGTGTGTGCAAATTGGACAAATGTGTTGCGGAAGTTGTTACGAGAGAAGCAACAACAGGATACACAGAGGGTAAGAGAGAGAGAGAGAGAGAAACAAGCGAATCAGTTCCGCAACAAGAGAAAGAGAGAGAGGGTGAGAGGGAGAGAGTGGGGTAAAAGTGAGGGAATTTCCATTCAATTCAAATGCAAGAAAACAACTTCTCGTGACATGACATGACCGTGTTTTTGGACAAGTTTTTTGCCTCTGGCTTGGCATTTAATGGGTAACTACTACTAAAAAAAGAAGACTTGACAATGTTCAATGCTCAATGCTCGTCGGGTGATTAGCCAGTGGTTTTTGTTTTGCTTCTTGTTTCGGATTTCTCTTTGAGCCAAAACAGAAACAGAGAGAAATTCATGAGGATATGCCAATGCAAAAAAAAGATCGCCAAAAGGTAAGAAACGAAATTAAGTTAGAAAATGAATGCAAAGGGAAGAATTGTTTTGCTTAAGATTGTTAAGGTTTTTTATGGTTATTTAATTTTAAAAATTAGTAAATTTTAAATGAACATATTTAATTCCCAGTGATCGATTATAATATCTCAATATTAAACCAGTAAGAAATGCCCCTCTTTCAAAGGCCATTCGTCTCCTAAATTTCAGTTAAAATTTATTTAAAATTCTTGACTCCCATTCCATGGCGTAAATTCCTCTTCCAGAGAAATCCAACTTAATATCTCATTTATTTTGTTAGCCTACAAAGATCGACTCATATGTCATGCAGATACTGGGTACTCTTTGGTTGTTCCCTGGAACCCCATACGCGTTAATATCTCATCATTAAGCAGCAGCGGTCGACCGTTCGTCTGTCTGTTCGTCCATTAGTTTTGTCAACTTCCCTTTGTTGGCCGACGGTGGCGGCTTCCCTTGGAAATAAATTTTAAAGAAGGGGGAAAAACGGCACGCGTTACTACCGACCCGACAATCGGACGACATTAAACACCAAATAAATTCATCAAAAAAGCCAAAAGTTCAAAGAACTGTTTGCCGGTTCAACAAAAAAAAAACAAACAAAAAACAAAAAGACAAAATGTTAAATGTTAAACCGGTTTTCAACACCTTTTTCTCATACGAAACTCCGCTGCTTGAATGCTGAGGAGGCGGCAGGCGTTGACTCAGTTCCTGTGGGTCGTCGTGTCTTTGTTGCAGTTGCAGTTCCGATTCTGTCTCTGTTTCTGCTGCAGTCAAGGTCGCCGCCGCTTGAGGTTTATTTGCGGTTTTGTGGCACTCTGTTTGTCCAAGAATATACTCGGCTTTAAAGGGTTTTAAGCTTTGTTTACGACGGGCACAGCCAGCGGTTGGTGGAGGCTTTTGCGGCGATGCTAATTATGGGGCATCAATAAAGAAAAGCTCAGACCTCACACCACGAAATGGCAGCCAATAAGCAGCAGGCAACAAGGATCCAACGAGGGAGACCAGACCGACCCTCCTGGTTGGCACCATAAAGAACGGAAATGGGCGCTACAAATTAGCACCACGATTGCAAATCTCTCGCCTTGTCCTCTGGGGCACTGTGTGAACCAAAAAGGGTTTACCCTGTACTTGAGTTGTGGGCTTGCAAGGGTGTATTAGGCTAGAGGAAATACTATGAAAATTCCCTGTTTTTATTCGTTTTTAAAGGTGTCTTTAAAATTATCTTGAGAAACTTTTCCAAAAATTATTTAGAAATCATATAAATAATTCCATGGTTTTTTTTTTATTTGAGTATCCTCCAATTTCTCTTCCTAAAGGCTCGAAAATTATTTTTGAGAATTTTTTTTATTTTTCTCTTATATTTTAGGTCATCCTTTTGTCCATCACTTGCCACTCCCTAGCCCTGCGGTTTTCGCTGTGTGGCCTGGCCAGGGCCCACCAACAAATTTCTTGACAAAAGTAAACAAATTATTTGATTTCATTTATTGCTGTTTGTGGTTGGAGTATTTTTTAGGTTCTTTTTATTTTCGTTTATTTTCAGGGCTTGTTAGAGTAGAGGGCCCATTGCCGATGCCGCCATTTGTCGGCAAAACTTCAGTCAACAAAAAAACGGTTTTTGTTTTATATTTCGTGTATTTTTCTTCTTTTTTTTCGTGTTGGACCGCAGGGCAAAATATTTGCCAAAAGTTTCTGTGGGCGAAATTTATATTAATTATAGAGGAAGTTCCTTTGCCCACAAGGAAGTTACTTCGTTGTTTAGGTAGCAATCAAAATACGTTTAATAAAAGCTAGGGAATGGAATACTCATGAATACTACTCACAAATGGTGGCACGGAGTGTGGCAGTGGCATGCAGATAGCAGATAAAGCAGAAAGATTGAAAAAGGAGGCGGGGTTTGGAGTTGGAGAAGATTATTTGTGGGGGAAGGTTTCTTTTCGAGGTTTCATAATTTTTTGAAATTTTGATCATTTTGTGGAATGAAACTTAATTTTGGTATGGGTTTGCCTTGGTTGTTCCAAAAATATATTAAAAATACTCAAAAAATACATAATTGAATTTTTTTGTTCTATTTTCTAGTATTTAATTGTTTTTAGTATTTGTAACTAATAAATTTTTAATTCAAAAATTTCCCACAAGATTTTATTCCAAAAATCAATAAATTTATCTCATTATTCTTGTTTACTTTTTGGTTAATTTTCCACTCATACTTTAGGCACACAGCCAACAGGCATACCAAGAAAAAAACCCCCATCCACAATTTCTAATTACTCAGCCAGCCACCAGGCCCGCCCGCTCTTGTGCAGCTTTTCCACGAAATTTGTGAAAATGTGTCACACGATTCGCGAATAGAATTTTCCCGCGCGCGTAGGTGGTCGCAAATCTCTGATGAATATTTTATGCTAAAGAGACGGAAAACTGAAACCGCTGCTGCTGCAGCTGCAGAGCAGCTGCAATCGAGAAATCAGAGATGCAGATTTGCAGATGCCACAATTGGAGGCGTCTCCAAATGTAAGTGGGTGGCTCTAGGCCGCTGTGTGTGTGTGTGTCAGCCCCAAACATAATCGTAATCTGTGGCACGATCATCATCATCATCATTGAGATTTATGTTTTTGTTTATGCTGCTGCTTGACATTTCCGCTTCTTGGCTGCGTTCTTCAATCAAAAGGCAACGCGCGAAAAAGACAATCTGCACGTACCAAAAAAGAGAGAGAAATACCCCACCCCACAATAAACGAAACACTGAAACTTGCAACCGGACAAGAGTGACGACAATACGAGGCAAAGTGCCCAGACACACGGACAGCGAGACAAGACAATAATAAAAAGCAAACCAAGGCGATAAAAGATAAGGCACGTCGCGTCAGTGGTGGTGGTGGAGCTGCTGCTGCTGCTGATTGCAGCCTCGACTTTGAAGTTGAAGTTGCAATGGAAAAGGAAGTCCATGAATGAGCGGAGCGACTCCACGTTGAAGTACGTCTTTGAGTGACCATTGAGGAGGCAGCGGGGAGAGACTGCGAGCTGCCACAGGAAAATGACGAGCAATTGTTCAATCTACAAATGATTGAGTGGAAGCAAGGTACTTGAGTGGAGAACTGGAATCTGCTGCCTGCAAAAGGAGTAGATGATAGATAGATGGAGAAGAAAATCGTTCACGTGCCATTAATTAAGGCATTAGAAGAGCTATCAATGAAGAGATTGAAGTGGGTATTGAGGGGAAATTAACGCTAAATGATTGAAAGTAAATGAAGGAACCATTAAGTCAAGAAGAAGTGTAGTTGGAACTGGAATTAAAAGTAGTTTGAAGTAGTTTTGGCTGCATATCAATGATTTCTATGAAACAAAACATTTTCCATATCCAAAAACATTTAACATTTCCCATGTGAAACCCTAACCCACCCGCAGACCCGCGACAAAGACACAGCAAAAACAAAAGCGTAAAGCGCCTACCAATTAGCCTAAAACGTTCATTCCCAGAGTCAATCATGGTCTCAAATTATAGTTTTATGATTTCCTGTCAATCTTAATGAATGTTTCTAAGTGCTACAACATACGAGAAACAACAACAGAGCAGAAACAGCAACAGAGTGAGAAACAACCATAATAACCATAAGAACTCAACTGATTTGTCGGGCAGTGAAGCATGGCTAATTGCCAAACACTTGAGGGATTTTTACTTTGGTTGTTCAAAGTGAAAAACTTGTTGACTGACTGCTAATGAAGTCACAAAAACGAAATATCAGACACGTACTATATGCAGAAAGAAAAGCAAACCTCCAGTCAAATGTTGGCTACAACAATGAGGCGCCTTGCTGCCCGTTGCAGCGGCCCAACCCAACCCAAGCCAAAGAAAATGGTTTTTGCCACAAGGCGCGGGCGCAGCTTTCAAGCCAATTCCCCCAGCTGGTTTTTTTTTTACTTTAATTTTTCAACGCCTTGTGCCCCCAAAAGATTTATGGTTGCACAATGCGTGACCAACTTGCCGCAGAAGGAGTCGCGCCGTCGCAGTCAGAGTTGGAGTCACAGTTGCAGGAGGAGTGAAGTTTTTTAGTTTTTTTTTTCAATGGGGCACGCATGCGCGCACCTTTCTTTTCTTTCATTCTTGTTAATTTCATGGCGCAAAAAAGAGGAGAGCTTCTCCTCTCTTGTTAAATAATGTGTTCAATCAATATTTTGATTGCCTGCAATTCATTTTGCAATGCAAAAGGCAGATAGACAGACACAAGAGAAAGAAAACGACACACGCAGAGGATTCTTATGGATTGCCATGGGAATTTTAATAAATAAATCTGGGAATGGGTGAGGATTTACGGGTAATACACGATTATCGGTAAAGGTATTTTACTGTGCTGTGGGCCTTTAATGATCTGGGATCGTTTTTTTTACTTTTCAGTTATTATAAGTGAGCTTCTATGGCTGACAACTCTTTTCTCTCTCATTTTCAACACTTGACTATTTATTTTGACTAACAATTCACTTTCTAAGAATATTTTAGAAAATCAATAAAATTTTATTCAATTCAAATTATTTTTGTTATTTAATAAATACAAATTGGTAATAATAAATACCAACTTATTTATTAAATTGGATACCAAATATCAATAAAAATTTATAGAAATGTATCCATAAAATTCTTTAACAATTTATATATTTAAATCCATTTGTTGTTAAAAATCGATAGCTTTAAAGAAGTAAAAGTGCCTCCCTATACATGGAAATGGAGTAATTGAAATCCTATGGATATCCTTATATCCTTTATTAATTATTTGGTTATGGTTTATTTTATTTACAGCTTTTTTTGTAAATTTCTATTAAAATAATAAATATCTATACAATTATCAATCTCTAGACATCACAAATCCATCCACTTATCAGTTTTTCATTAAAGAAAATTAATTTAATTTGCATACAACACTTATTTCAATCTCTTAACATCTTTCTCTCTGTTTAAACCACAAGTTTTCTACTTATTTCTGCCTATTTCTACTTATTTCTATCACTACTTCCACTCTTACAGCCGACACACTCTCTCTGCAATTATTGCCATTTATTTTAATGAATATTAGTTGACTGCATTAGTCAACACACACGCACACTGCTTTACCCTCTCTCTTTTCCAATAAATTCTAATTAATTTTACAATTGTCAGTGTAGTAGTTGGCCTGGCCTGGCCTTAGATTTTCGGGCAAATATTTGACAATTTGGCAGCACAGTTGACAGCAGCAACCGCAAAAACATCCACTGGGGAGGAGGTGGCAGGGCAGAGGCAGAGAATGCAACCGAAAACCGAACTAAATTATGTTTCGGGCTTCAAGTTTCCAAATGTCTATAGAGGAGTACGCGTACAGTGCAACATCCATGGCTCTACTCTCTGTACGACGTTAATATTGACATGACAAATAAATTGGCCTCGTCGAGAGACAGGCAGGGAATTGAGAGACAGAGATAGAGAGAGAGATAGAGAGAGAGGAAGCTACTGCATGCTGCGGTTTGCCTTCCAGGCAAACAAACCTCAAAATAGTTTGGCAAAATTATGCATTAATGTCGGCCAGAACAGAACCCGAACCCGAACTCGACTCCACTGGGAGTGGGCTGCTTTACGTGCAAATAATGCAGGTAAATTTGTTGTTTTGGCCCCAAACCGCCTCACCCACCCCCAAAAAACAGGGCCAGCAGATCGCAGCAGAAGACCAGAAAACAGAACTCCTCCTGCAGCCCAATGGCTAATTTCTGTCGAATGGTTGAATGCTGCTGCTGTGCTGCTGCTGCTGTTGCAAAACTATGCAAAATACTCTGACAACCAGGTTGATGATGACGACAGGTGCCAAAGGGCATTCATTTGTGTATTTCTGCTGCTGCTGCCGCTGTCGTTCTAACGGTGCAATTGTCTCTCTGTCGGTTTTGCACTGCCTCTCTCTGCGGCTCTGTTTGCTCATGACAACTACTGCAGCCCCCCACCTCAGGCCAGAGGCTTGGCTGTAGAAATGAGAGCAAAAGAGGGGCTTATAAGTAGAATAGAAGCAGAAGAGGGGAGCAGCAGAGGCTAATTTAAATTGATCTCTGGAAATACTCTTAAATTTAAAGTAGATTTTCTTTGCTTTTCTTTGAGATGCTTTTTAATGTTAGCTTCCCCCTTGAATACTTTTTTGCCTCTTTGCCACTGTCTCCCTACTGTTCCTGTGGCATGTATTTCTAAGCATGTGTGTATCTGTGTGTGTGTGTGAACCGTCGAACGACTGCCGGGGACAATTGTTAATTGCATTTCGGCAGGTTGTCAAACATGACCAGAAAACCAGCAAAACGTGTGTAGAGTAGAGCAGTTTTTTTTTGTGGCACGGCACCCCTGGAGTCATTTAGGAGAGGAGATTTGGTTGTTAAATGGCATATTAGGCAGCACAGCTGGGAGAAAGTGCTACAGGCAGAAGATACTCTCAGTAGCATATTTGAGAGATATAGAACAAGATAGAGTCCAAATCAAAGCCACAAGAAACTTCCTGTATAACCTCTAAGAGCCACAATCCGAGACACATCTGAGAGATATTCGTTCTAGATCCACTCCCTTTACCATATTCAACAAATACAAAAAACGTACCACAGCTGCACAGATACTCTACGTAGCACATCCTGCAGATACACGTACTACAGCCGACAGATTTCGTTAGCTGCTGAACAATTTTTCGGACTTTATTTAAATTGAATTGTGAACTTTATGCAATTGTCGGGCCAAAAAAAGGGGAAAAAAAAATATAATTCATTCAGTCTGTAGAACCATCACTCAATTTGTAGAGTTTGTATCTGTATCTGTACGACTGACACCAGTAAAAAGTTGTCAAAATGTGCGACAAACGAAAATCCATAACGAATGGGAAATGCTCTAAAGGAAACCAAAAAAAAAATGCTAAAATAATGATGGAAATTGAGAAAATTCAGGGACTCTTCCAAAACCAATTAAAGCTTTTGTATCTTTAAAATTTATCTTTTAGTCCTTAACATAGCAAAGATACTTTCCGCTCAGAGATGCAACAAACGCCTACGCGAATGGCAACAGCCAGTAGCCTCTCCACATTCGAATGAAACATGCAACCTACCTATCTTTTACACACATGTATATGTATCTCACAGATACATATATTATTGTATATATGTATATTTTTTGCACAGTTGCCACAATGCTTGACACTGACAATTGCACGTTGCGTGTTCAAGAGGAATGCCCCGGCTCATTGTCGCTGCTGGGATGGCCAGAAAAACGACTGAAAGACAGAGCTGCTCGCCTGATGGCCAGAAAGAGCGACAAACAAACAGAAGGACAGACAGACCTGATAGCCCAGAAACGACTGAAAGACAGACGAAACAGTTGGACATGTTAACAGGAGCCAGAGTAGAGCGATGCAACAGCACAACAACCAACCAGCCAACAACCAAGAACCGAACATCACAATAGCAACACAACTGCAAAAGTGTCAAAGTCAAATATGCAAAAAACCCAAAGAGGTTCTCCAAGAGGAATGGAGTGGAGTTGGAGTCAGAGTCGAGTCGAGAAGTCGAGGAGTTAAACAGTTGACAGCTGAGAAATGTAAGCTTCAAGGATATGTCCAACGTATTGCTGCCCATGAGATATGGGGCTATGGGAATATGGCTACAGGCATGCCAGCTTTCGTCTAGCTTTTGGACAGCATTTATTTTAGGGTATTACCTGAGAGGAAGCAGAGTCATTGCGTGTGGGATTGCATGGAAGAATTTTAAAGTCTATGGGAAGAAATTTCTTTTGAATTTTTTTTTAGGGGCAAACTGTCAACTTTATTTTTTCTTGAGCTAATTTACTTTAGTTTCTTGTAATAAGAAACCCCAAAAATGTCTCTCAAGTATCCACAGCGAATCCAACTTTTGAAATCTTTCTGTAGCTTTGGTTTTCCTACAATTTTTAAAGGAATTTTCTCAAATTTAAACAATAAAAATCTATGAAAAATATCTACAAGCAAGCAAAGCACCCAAACCTCTTAAGATCTATCTGTAGCTATGCTTTTCATTAAGGTAAAATCTGCAATTTATGGAAAACCAGGTCAGCAATCAAAGGTTGCCATAACCACAGCGACAAAACAAACAAAAAATACACTCGAAAGACAATTATTAGACGCCAAGGCGTTTGTAATTTTTGCATTTGCCAGCGCCAGAGGTGGAACCATAGCTACAGATACGACAGCAGCTATGTGTATGTACAGATGCAAAAGGTGTGCCTGGGCAGCAGCAGCTACAAATATGACATATGAACACTCGACTATGGAGAGCTGCAAAGGAGAGATGTCAGCGTCGGCGTTTAAATAATTGCCCTGTCAAAATGCGTTAGGCGTCGTCGCGTACTCTTCCACCTCACAGAGATCCCTCTCTGGCCCTCTCTGCCCATCCAGTAGATACAATATTTAATTATAGGCTACATTTAACACGAACGACCAATTGTTGTTGTTTGTTTGTTGTACATTCGCTATGCATAATGAACTTTTACGCGCTGCAAAATTAATATAATTTTACCACGCAACGCACAACAAATTTCATTTGGCTTGATAGAATTTAAAAAAAAAGAACGAAAAAAAACGAGATGCATGAAATAAAAACCATAAATGAAATTTGCATAATTTGAAATAAATGTGGAAAATATACATATACAGAGAGAGTAATATATCTGTAGTCTGTGTTTGCGTTGACAACTTAATTATGTATTGAAGTGAAATGATATTTGGTTTTGGGGTATGGGCTGGGGCTGGGGCTATGGGGGCATTGCATGTTTTCTGCGTGGTATTTTCGTGATTTACCAACGAAAAAGGTTGAAATGAAATATAATCGTCCTATGATATCTGATAGGGAAGTTGGCAAAAACTAAATTAACTTTGATTCTTTGAAGTAAAAAATAGGCAAAAACTGAAAGACTGAATGAACTTTTTGTTTGTTTTGAGTAGAATTTTGATTTGTTGGTGGAAAATGATCATTAAATTGTGTAGTTTATGTGTAAAATAACTAAATAAAGCTTCAAACATAAATAAATAAGTTTTTTAGATAAATTTACCTATGGATATTTTATATTTTTAATCACTTCATATTGTATCTAAGACGGAGATTGCTTTTTCTTTTAATTTTGCCTCCGTTTAACTTATCTTAAGGGTAACTTTTATTTAAAAATCTGTAAGAATCTGTGGTACTCTGGGGTTCTATTCTCTGAATTTCTAAATTTTGCTGCATAAGTTACAAGGAAAGAGCTAAACTCAAATTAAAGCTATGCAAACGTTTCACACCTTTTTCCCCATTACAATTTGCTATATTTAAGTCCCAACACGTACTAGAATTTCGAACGTAAACCAAAACTTTCCTTCTACTAATTAACTCAAATCATCGGGGGCTACCGGATTGTGGGTCTATAGTTTGTTGTTGACTGATTTGTCAAGCCTATTTACCTAATTAGCCATAATTATCTAAGCCGAATCTACCTACCACTACCGCGCTGACTCTCCTCCCTCTCCCTCTGTCTCTCTCTATAATTTGAGCTTTCCCAAATCACGACTTCCGTTTGCGTTTCCAACATTCGACTCAGTCATTAGCATGGAATAGGGGCAACAGCAACAGCTCATCAAAGAACCATTGGCCAGGTATTAGCAGCGACTTATTTGGACAACAGAGGGAGAGGGAGAGCGAGGGAAGAGGAACTAACGGCCCAATTGGTTGACCAAGTGGCAAGTGTCAAGTTCAAGCCGCAAACAAAAATACGAAACAAAAGAGGCAAACCGCCGCGCCGGGCACAAACAATTGAAATACTCGCACATTGAGCATTTCCAAATGTTGATTGATTTCTGGGGTTCGAACACCTGCGGTCGGTGCATAAAAAAAGGAAACAAAGAGAAGGCTGTTCAACCGATAGGAAACGACTGCGAGGTACCCTGGTAACTAAGGAAAGGAAATTTCTGACTGCAGTGTGAGATTTCTATGTCCACAGATTTACTTCCCTTCTCCTCTGCCTGTTACCTACAGCAACACAAACCCAACATACCCTTTCCCCTCTCCCTATACCTCTTATAAAAATTCTGGAAAGGCCAAAATCAAACAAAGAGCGAAGCGTAAATGAAATGCAAATAATACAGCTCGACAAAAAAAATGATGGAAATGAAGAGGGTAATGGAGAGTGCAGAGAATGGGAAGCGAAATGGCAGGGCAGGGGTATTGTCAAGTGGAGAGACAGACTGGCACCTGGGACAGGGGGGGAGGGGACCTTCGAAACGAATGATGATGGCGTTGACACCTGTTTCCACGTTGTTTAGTTTCAATATTTCATTTGCTTGCCACACAGTCCATTTGTTGTTTATTTGCATTTTTCATCGTCGTTTGTTGTGTTTGTTTCAATGGCAAAAAAATATATACATATATATGTATAAACGAGAGTGAGAGAGAGAGAGAGAGAAGAGAATTCCACGCTTCGCTGCAGTTGTAGGACACACAAATCGAATGCTGGGAACGGATGTGCGCTGCAAAATCATTTAATGAATATATCAAATGTTGTTTGAACAAAATGGTATCTCTCGCTGTCTGTATTTTTTTGGGGTTCCTCCGCTACGTGAGTCTCGGTAGAAAACATTTGAATTTTTGTGGATAAATTTTATGCCCAACACGTTTTCACATTTCTCATTGGCCTCACAGCGCAAACAGGAGAGGCATTTCTTCTACGTCGTTTGCCATTTTATTTATGACTCTCATAAATATATCTTTTTGTGTAAGCAAAAGATACAATTTGAAGTGACTTGAAGTTGATTATCTTGTACAAGTACTTTTGCTTAGATCTCTGAGCCGCATGCCACGAGGCTGAGACTGAGGCTCATCAAATGGGTCTTCAGCCAGCCTGACTGACTGACAAATGGCACGTGTTGTGGACACGGACTATTCAGATGACTTTTTGGTAGAGATTGCTGACTGACAAGACAGTAGCTTTTTTTGGGGTAATTTTAAATGAAATGTGTGAATTTCAGAGGTTGTTTGTGACCTAGTAGATTCTAAAAGTCTTGAAGTAATATTTTGAAGGCAACAAGAGATTGTCTTTCAATAGAAATTGTTGTGTAAAATCTGCTTTTAAAGTTTCAAAAGTATTAATTACTTTATTTGTTCTAACTTCTATCAAACATCCATCAATTCCTATATCTCATATTCAAAGTTAATCTCCAAACTTCTGGCATCAATCAAATGTTTCTATTCCCTTGCTAGCATCCACATTTATGCCACAATTCATGTTGCAACAAATGGCATGTAATACATATTTCCTCTTCGTTTATGGAAATTATAGAAAAATACATGGATATAAATTACACATTGTCTGATATTTTGCTTTATTTTTACTGCAATGCATTTTTCAATTATATCGCATTTCTTTTGCACATATTTTATACAGAGTTTTCTATGCTGTTTTTCCTCTTGTTCTGGCCAAAACAGAAGAGAGAGAGAGAGGAGAGACTCATAAGTTTACGTTCGATTTTGGCATTTTGTTTCTTTTTGTAAAACGAAATTGATATTTTATGGCCATGCTCATCTGCAATGGTTGATGGGATACGAAAAAAAACCAGAGTGTAGAGAAGAGGCATGGGGTGCCATGTAGCATACGATTTTGCCAAAGTTTATGGCGCGTGTATCTGTTAGATACGTTCTCCAGCACCACTTTTTTTTTCTTCTTTCTTTTTTTGTGTGTGCTATTTACATGTACACTTTGTTTGCGGATTTTCTAGTTTCTTTATGCTGTGTTTTTTTTTTTTAGAGTTATTTATGCATTGGGAATTGTTTAAGCTAGACATAGATGCAGATACACTGGCACACATATACATACACACATGCATAGATACATTTTCGACACATGCATAGATTGTTCATTGCGCGTTTTCAGATGCTGCAACATTGATTTAAAACCTCTGCCGCCTCATAAATGGAATTGCAACTGCAGTGGCAGCTTCCATTTTTCGTTTTCTATTTTTTGTCTGCTGCCTTTTGATGTTGCATGTAAAAAATCATTCAGTGGAACGAATTCACATTTTTAAAGCTAAACTAATGGAAATTCTAAAAATTGTTTTCCAACATGCGATTGGCTTTTGTTTTGGTGGCTGGAATTTAATTTGATTTGAATGTGAGATTTGTTTTGAGGTTAAGCTAGCAAATTGTAAACCATTTTCACTATAGAAACTTTTGGGAATTTAATTAGAGAGATTTTTTTGAAAATTGGATTGGGAGTTTCAACAAAGAAAAATAACTGCTAAGAAAAAGCTTAAGCTAGTAAAACTATTAAAAAAAATACCCAAAAACTAAATAAAATAATAAAAACTAATTTAAAAAAAAATAAAAAAATGTTAAATAAAATACTATATAAATTTAAGACTAGAACTCTGAAAAAATGCACACAACATTGAAATCTATAAACATCCTCATCGTTAGCATCAATCAAAATGTTCGAGTATTTCTGAATAATAAAACTCAACCACTCAGCAAAAATCATAAAACAAGGAATATTTATGAACCAAATACATTTTTCATTTGTCATAAAAATACGCGTATGTACAATGTACATTCCCTTGCATTCTTGATGGCATTTCAATGATTGTGACAATCATTTATCATCAATATGGCAGTGCGGGCTCCATGCTCACCATAAACCCATTGCTTTTTCCATTGCTTTAAGGCTTTAAAATATTTTACAAATTTATGGAATTTCTGACTAACAATTTCTCTTCTTTTTCTCTCTCTTTGCAGGTGAGTTCATGGTTGAAAAAACAACAACGATATGGAATTAGTATTGGTATTTATTATGCATAACTTTTGAGTGTGTATTTTTGTTGCTAAATTTGAAAAACAAACAATTGTTTGACAATTTATGCAAACAATGCAAATTACACGGACCAAAAACTAATTGAAAATTTAAACTTTGTGGACTCTTTGTTTTTTTTTGTTGTTTGTTGAGGGGAGTCATGAAAAGTCATGTGACTTGACTGTTATTAATTATACGAGTATGCATGATTTTTCATTGAATTTATGGAAATATATTTTGTGCCTAGTGATTACCGATGTTCGATGCTCCTGGCAGCCAATTAGCGCATGAAAAGCGAGCGGGGAAAAAGTGCCAGGGGAAAAGGCTATTTTGCATAGATGCAATCGGGCATGAAACACACTCCACCTCATGGTCGGGGGGAATATTGATATTTGCAATTAATTTTATAAATTTTTGGTACACGTTGCAGGCTAATTTGCAGCAGCAACGTTGCAGCGTCATAATATTAGCAGGCAATCCATTCTACCCATCCTGGCAGCCACTTTCACCCACTCACCCTTTCTCCATGGCCACCCCCGTTTCTGCCGTCTCCCCCTATTCCAGGCGGCACAAATATTTTGATGCAACATGCAATTTCTCCTAATCTGAACATCTCGCATCGCGCATAGCATGGCATAGCTTCGCGTAGCGGCAAAAGGATAAAAATGAAAACAGCTTATAGCTGGAGCCCTCTTTTGGAGCAAGAGTGAGGAATGTTTCATAGGTGAGGGGTTATATCGGGTATAGAGGGTATAGAGGGTATAGAGGGGGCTATATAGGGTACAGAAGGGGGGTTATATATAGGGTATACGCGGCGGCATAGCTGCAACACGATACACGCGCGCGCTGCATAACTTAAGGCGTAACTAAGACGACGCGGACGACGACGACGCTGCTGCTGCGAAGATGAAGAGAGAAAAAATGCACCCAATTGTGTGCCAATGGCATAGCGAATAACAGCACAAGGCACTTAATACACTGAGAGAAATGTGTGGGAGTTCAGAAAAAGGGAAACATAAAATATGGTAGAGAAAATTATGGAAAGAACTATACAAATTATAAAATAAAACTCTTAGCAGGAAGAAAAATTCCACCTTTTCATGCTAATATTTTTCTTTATTTAGTTCTCTAGCTTTTTTTTCTAAGTGCCATTTTCCAAACACGTTCTACGCTGCGAATGCTCTTAGCCTTGGCTTTGCACTTTCTTCAGACGCCTGCCTATTGAGAGCAGCAGTGGAGCCAGTGGAGCCAGCGTGGAGCCAGCGAGCGGCGGCAGCGGGAATGCGGAGTACAGCCTCAAGGCACCTCAGCGGAGCATATCTCCAAGGCTAATCTAGCCGAAGCTTCAGGAAGGAAGGAGAGGCTGTTGGACAGGCGGACGTTCGTTTTGGGCGGAGGGTGCAGGACGTTGCGTGTGCAATTTGCTTGTGCTTTGTGCTTTCCCCCACTTGCCAGGCATCAGAGAACCCCCCTACTTTACCTCTCCCGCTAGCCTAGACTTTAGAGCCACTCTTCTCACAGCTTCAGCCTCAGACCTACTCTAACTCTAGCCTCCGCTGAACGCCCATCTACACTGGGGGAAAAAGTATATTCAATGCTATATTCAATATAATTCTTATAGAATCTATTACAAATTCTTATAATTCTTGAATGAAAGGCATAAAAAGAGAATATTCTCTGTGTATCTGATTCATCTTTCATTTTTTTATAATTTATTTTATATAAAAGAAAAAAACAATTTGGAGTGTGTTTTTATATAAATTTTACGTCTAAAATATGGGAATTGAATGTGAAAATACTTCACTATTAAAATCAGATGGTTTATCGTATTTTACTGTTCATTTCGTGAGAGTATCATTTATAAAATAATTCCTAATGCTATATAGCATTCTTAGTCAAGAAATTGGATGCGATTTACAATCCGTTGCTATCCTCTATTTAGTATCCGTCGCTCTTCCATGTCTCATTATTTTCCCTTTCTTTTTTTCGTTCCTACATCCTTTAGCTTCCGTTGTCTCCACTTGTTTTCTCAGTGCATCCGTTTGGGTTATCATCATCTCGAGCTTCACCTTTTCCTTTATGCAGCTTTTTTATTTTATTTTGTACCTATTTCTTTCTCTTGCTGTATTTATATTTTCCTTGCGCTCTGCTCTGACTGTAAATAATCATAATACATATTTAAATTGTGACCTGCGTGTAGGAGAGTGGCTCTTACTTACCTTTTGGCATTCGACACAGCCTCCCAAGATCCACCCCCAATCCCCTACTTATGTTTCTTTGCTTTCCTTTTCTTTGCTTTTTCATTCTGCTTGGTAGTTTTTTCCAATATTTCTTATGCCTTGCATTTGCTGTGCCATCGATAGCCATCTTTTCACTCCTTTTGTTGGCTGCAGCTTTCACCCTCCTCCCCCCTTTCATTCACTGCTCTCTCTCAATTTTTTTCTATGGCTTTATCAATAATTTTATTGCTACAATTTCCCTAGAATAGTCTGGCCCTCCCCGACCAAGAACATTATTGCGTAGGGAAGGAAGAGCGTGAGGAGAACTTCAAATTGGCCCCCGCGTGCCTCATCATGGAAATAATTGAATGGCAATCAATTTAATGCGCTGGAGCACACGCACTTTGGCTAAAGGTCGCTGGGGCAACAACTTCCTCATTTTGGGGGCAGGGAAATCGGTAGGCAAGCGAAGAAGAATCTTCGCCCTCTCTCTCTAGTGGCATGGAGTCAAGTGGAGTGCTGAAGCCCTAAAAACGTGCCTGTTGACTGCTGAAAAGTTGCTACAACACGCAGGAAATCTTACTAAATATTTCAGCACAACTGAAAAGTAGCGCAAAAAGTTGGAACGGGATGGGGCGTTGGGAGCGAACAGGGAGAGGCTGTGCAAGTGCCCCAGAGTTTGGTTGGTGTTGTGCAATTTAATAGAGGGGCTCTCCCCAGAGTACTCGAGGGCTCTACTTTGTATAGAAAACCATACAAGTTTTATATTGATTATGCGTATGAAATGGAAGAACGAATACAGTTGTATGGTTTCATCTACGTTTCTTTTGATTTTTGGGAAGGTAATAAAATATTTAAAACCAAATAAGGCTACACTGATAGAAAAAAACCAAAGTAAAATTACCTACAATCATATTTGAATTTAAATGCGATTTTTAAATACAAGCATAGTATAATTAAATAGAATTCACTTTGATTCAAATATAAATGTATTAAAATGGGTTTTTTAATACGTTCATACTTAATCTTAATACAAAACACTTTAAAATAAATATAATATATTCAATTTAAATACAAAACAGTTTAAAATAAATATAATATATTCAATTTAAATATGAAATATATTTAAATTAAATATAAAATATATTAAATTGAAATATTTTCATATTTATATCAAATTTAAGTAAAAAATATTCAATATTAATACAACCACTCTTAGATGAAAATCAATGGCATAAATGAGTGTAAATATTCAAATTTTTTCTATCAGTGTATAATTTAAGGGCAAAACTGGGGGCAAAAATAAGTAATTCAAGGATTTTAAAATAATTTCTTTAAACTACTATTTAAAATTTTATATATTGTGTGTTGCCAAGTGTCTTAGTTTATTTATTATTTTTTTTGCATAAATACCAAATATTTCGAACAAACATTTATGCATGAATAAAGTGCTCAGTAAAAGATTTTAATTTCCAAGGAATTCCCTGAGATTTCTGGGATTTTATTCATCTAGTTTTAGCAATATCTCAATTTATTTTACTTTAAGTTGATTGCTCCCTCAGAATCGCTTGCTATGGCAATCTGATTTTAAATAAATATTAATTTCAGCTAACATTTGGTAATCCATTGGATTTGGGAAGTTTTTTAATCAGCAGCCAAGAAGTACTCGAAAAACAGCCCGCATCATCGATTGGCGCTTTTTAACTTTCACTCGAATGCACTTTTCAAATTAAACTTTTCCGCCAGCTCTCCAACCTCTCTCTCTCTGGCTGTACATCTCTCTCTCTCTCACTCTCCCTCTCCTGCTGTCTGCACTCGCATATGTCCGATGTCCGGCAATTTCAATTACATTTCTTCACTTCAATCAAATTGCATTTCGCTTTTGAGCGGCCATCCTCCTCGCTCCCAAAAAAAGGAAGAAAATTGTTTGTGCAACACACGCGTGTTGCACTTTCAGTCATTCGTAAATTGAATTTACAGTTCAGTCTTAGCCAGGACTAAGGAGTTGTCCTTGAGGGAGCCGCCAGCCTTCCGCCCCCCCCACCATCAAATGATTGCCCTGGGGGATTTCTTTCTCAATTTCTTTTGATTTCTGGGGTGCGATATCTTATCGCATTTTCGAATGTCTCGTGACTGGGCGACAATTGTGCTTGTCCTTGTCCGCCCGCCCGAAAAAAAAACTCCTCGAATCGAATGTGGCTGAGTGACTTCTGTCAGCCACGGAAGGACACTTGGAAATTATTGAAATTGTTTTGCCATTTTGCCACGAGCAGTTTGTCCTTTGGTGAGTGCCACAAACTCCACATTTTGGAGCTCCTTCTGCTCCCCCACATTCTATGGATGAGGACTTGTCTCCATCGATTGCGTGTCTGAAGATTGCATTCGTCCTGCCGCCTGGCATCCTGCCTGCCTGCCTTTCGCCTGCCTGCTGCTTATCATTGCCATGGAATTTTCTCATTTTGAGCGATTCGAAGAATTTGTGTGGATTTTGGTTATTGATTTCCAAATGCCAAGGAGTCTGTCTGCAGTGCAGCATCAGGACTGACTAAGGATTTTTGTGTGTGTGAGTGTACATATGTGAGGATGGATGTGTGATTTTGAGCTTTTAATTAGTTGCTAATTTGCTTGAGGGGACCGTTGAGAAGTTGCTGAAATGTGAAATAAATTAAAGTCAAACGCGTAGGAGAACAAAGGTTCTTATAATATAATGGGAAAAGGGATTTAAGGTGCAGTTTAACAAGGACATATACCTTAAAAAAATGTTAACAGCGTGATTTATTGCATTTGTAAAGAACTAAAGTATATGTTGCCCGATACCGCAGGATCTACTGAGAATATCATCGAAAAATTGTGTATTTGGAAATTTTACATAATAAATACCATGCAACGCGTTCTGTAGAGCATTACTGCACAATTTTAATATAATTTAAGGCTTAGTTAGGTAGCTCCGAAATAATTGATATTTAAGTAAAAAATATTTTAACTAACCCTTGAACACTGGAACATAAAAATGCCTATAAATATCACAATTTTATATAGAAATCGAGAAAATATAAACCAATCATAACACCAATTTGTTTAAAGAGAATAAATACCATAGATATAACACATTTCTTATCATTTATTGTGCTAAAAGTTAATTAAAAGAATAGATTTAATGATATCTCAGGATCTATTGCACTTAGCATCGAAAATATTGGGTATTTGGGTAACAAAAAACACAACAAACCCGAGCGCTAAGCTCTCAATGATAAGTGAGCAACTTTAACTCCGAAATACTTCCAATTATAGTGAAGTTAAGTTATAAGCTGTAAATAACTCAATTCAATGTGTGGCTTTCACCTGTGCCAAAAGCCTTAATTCTTTTGCACACAGATACACACAGATATTCCTCATTTTTTTGTGGGTATTTTTTGTATAATTCCTTTTGCCTGGCGGTTAATTAAAAATAGGGGCTTGGCTTGGCCCCCCAGAGGCTCAGAGAGAAGAGAGAGATAGAGAGAGAGAGCGGGAGCAATATTCAGACAGATGCCTACGTTGATTTATTGCATTTTGGGGGCTTTAAAATGTGCAAATAAATCAAATGAAATGAAATTTATACATAAAAATAAAAAAATAAATAAAAATGTCATATGAAGCGAGAGATGCGTTGAAGTTGAAGTTAACGTTGACTTTAGCCACACGCAATCGCTCGTGTGTGAGTGTGTGGGGCATGCCACCGATCCGACCCGTTCAACTCTTTAGCGCCATTAACAAAAGCTTTTTCCTTGTCCACCCTTTCCTACCGCTCTCCACGCCATTCCCTTTGGTTTCGGTTTGGGTTCCGTTTGCCTTTTCATTTACGTCGTCTTTCGTTGACCACACTTAATCCTTTGGAGATGGAGGAGCGCCATGCCACGGAACGGCACGGCACGGCAGCAGGGGGATTGGATTGCCCAACACAAAAGAAGGGAAACGCATTGCATTTTGCGATAAATTCGCATTAAATGAGTGGGTGGATGGGCGGGCAGGCGGCAGGCATCAGCATTCGAGTGACCACCAACAATGCGTCGAGCATCGAGCATCGACTGCAATTCAGAAATTCTCCTGCACTTGGCACACAAACACAAAGATGGAGGAGAGAAAAATCGAATCGAATCGAAACGAAACGAAGAATGTCAATATAAACGATAGGGATACTGGCCTGGCCTGCTGCTGCTGCAGGAGCTGCATCTCTGTGGCTCCCTCTTCAGAACTCTCCCTTCCTCCATTGCCTACTTTTAATGACGCTCTGTGTGTATTTGTGTGTGTGTTTGAGTTTGTCCCCCAGTGACAATGAGCGTCACTCTTGCCTGTTTGTTGTCTTCATTTTGCTGAAGGAACAAAAGGACAGTGAAAGGACACTGCAGGGGGAGAACATCCTCATAATGCTCTCATGATATTTACAGTGCTTAAAAGTTGTTGGAATTATGCTGCAATTTCTGTGGGAAAACTAAATTGAAATTAGAAGAAATTTTAAAGTTTTTCTAGATCATTTTTTAATGTGAAAACAAACCCCAGAAATCTCTTTTTATTTCTGCAGAAACGATACAAATATTCCGTAATTTTAGAACCACTGTTTTAACCCTTCCACTGGCGAAGGAGAGGTCATTTATAAGACATGCGGAGACTCCTTCCTGTCTTTCGTTCTCTCCACTGCAATTGACAACTTCAATGTGAACAATATTATTTTGCATTTATTTTGTGAGGTTTTATTCTTTTTTTTTTGGGGTTAAAAGTGAAGGAGAAGAGTGAAGAGGAAGGCTGCCATGCCACAGTGAAGAAGAAGTAGTCCAAAGAGGAGAAGCGGGCAAAAGTGAAGGGGCAGCAGAAGAAAAAGGCATACGGGCATTGTAGCGGCATCACATTTCCCAATACGATATATTTTTTGGGGGTATCTCCCTCCTCTGTGTCTGTCTGCTGTCGCCTTGCCTCACTGTGGGTGCCTCACTGTGGGCAGAGGCGGGTGGGCAAGGGGCATATCGATATCTCGGTGTTGCGATTGCATTTTGCACATTGAAGTTTTTGCGGCTTTTGGCTTGGCGTCTTCTCCTTTGGCCAACACACAGCAGCAGCAGCAGCTGCTGCCGCATCTTGTTGCACGAGTGCCGACTACGAGTACGGTTATATCTTTGGCAAATACAGAGACTGACTGAGACTTCACTCCCCTCTTGCCCTTACTCTCCTCCAATTGTGGTTTATTTGACTTTTGTTGCATATTACGTAAATCGAGTGTTCAATGCACTTGGCAGCGCAGTTGCACCCACCGCCGCCGACAGCAGACAGCCGACAGCGATATTCAATGGGTTTTTACTTGGTAACTGTGCCACACACACACACACATACACACACATACAGACGCAGACAGCTAGAGACCTCTACACATGAATAGAGGAGATTCCCCCCTCCCACTCTGGGTATCTACTGTGGTGGCTACTGTGGGCGGTAGCGGTGGTGTCGGCGTTTCCATTGTGGCGAGAATAAATAAGTGCAACGCTCTGTTTGACACTTGCTGCAGCAGCTGTCATCGGCGGCGGCGGCACCCCATGATTGATCGTCCGATAGTGCCTCGAGGTAGAGGCAGAGGCAGAGCTTTGTGCCTTGCCTCCTCTTGGGGCCAGTTATTGGAGAACGGCAAAGAAATGATGTTGTCAAGTGTTGCTAATGGTGGGGGCTAACACTATTAGCCATGGTCATAGCAAATGGTGCAGTCCAATGGGACAGTAGTTGTTGCCTTTTGGAATCAAAGAAATGTCATAATTAGCATGGAGAAAAATATGTGGCAAGAGCTTTGAAAGAAGGGAAACTGAATGGTGAATGTTTTAGTTGTGTACTTCTGGAATATTATAATGAAGGAATGACATTTGAAAGCTAAACTATTTTGAAATAAAAGTAGTTTTGGTTAGATTAATTTTCGACTGTGCTCATTAAATGAAGAAACGTAGAGATATTCAGGCTTTAGCTTAAAAGAGAGCACTAAAAAAGGCTCAAAGTGGTAGAAATAGATTAATAAATATTATTTAATGAAAAAGAGAAGCGCAATAAATATTTTTGGAAACTAAAATGTGACTTAAAATTTCATCACATGATTGAAAATGGTTATGAAAACTGTTTTTTTTTGTAACTTTGGGTAAAGAATAATATTCAGATTGCAGAGAAAAATATAATAAAATTAGTTAAGAAGAAGGAAAAGTACTGGAAAATAGTTTTAGCCCTTCTTCTACTTATATTCTATCTAACTGCTGTCCATCTGTAAGGCAGAGTGTTTCTAAATGCAATAATCTGTTGCAGTTATAATATAAAAATTATATAATATTATTTCCATTTATTCGTTTAGTAAATGCTAAAAATATATTATCAAATTTAAGCAAGAAAAATCCTTTTTGAAGTGCCATTAATATTCCTTTCCACCAAACAGCCACTGATTCGTCACCAATTAGTGCATTAACCAGCAAAAATCTCGACCAGAAACACAGTTCTCCTTTCGAATTTGACTTTTTAACAAACCTCGAACATCATCCATGGCAAAACTTTTGGCGCAAAGAAACTTTCCAATTTGCAGACCACAAAAAGTTAATGTTGCAAATGACAGAATGTATCTGTATCTATCAATGGCGCAGATAGAAAGATAAATGCAAAGCGATAACAAGCTGCAGCTTTGCTGCTTGCCTTTTCCTTTTGGCTGCTGCAAAGAAAATTAATTTAAATTTATTATCTCAATTTGTAATGGAAAATGAACGAAAATTGAGACCCCAAAGAAGAGGATTACTTTCGCCAAAAATGAATGTTGACAGCAGAGAGCAGACAGCAGGAGAGCCAACGAAGCAGAAGCAGCGAAGATGTGCAAGTATCTTTCAGATACTTTTGACGTGGCATTGAACTTGAACTTTTATCTCGGCAAAATACTTGAAGTTTTTCAATTGTTTGCCCAAAAAACTTGCATTCGATTTTCTATCTATTTTCTATTCGTAGAAAAGTTATTACAAAGTTTTGCACATATATAGAGAAGTTTTGTTCCGAGCTCTTAAACTTTAACCTCTTTTTTGTCAACTCGTTAGATACTCCTTGCATTGGATTGCCGAAGTATCTGTGAAGTTTGCTGGGCAAATTGAGTGCACACAGTCGTTGGGGTTGGGTGGGGGGTCCAGCAGCAGCAGCAGTAGCAGCAGACATTTGTCATTTGTCTGCCTGTCATGTCAGTTGTCAAGTTTGATTTTTCCAACAATTTTTGGCTCTTCAACTGCTTCTTCTATTTTACAAATATATATCGTATATATGTGTATGTATGTATGTACATATGTATATATATTTTTAAATTGTTACATGACAACTTGCAGAAACAAAAAAGAGACAAATTTCGGAAGCCAAACGACAATATTTCATACAATTCTTTTCCACTAAAAGTAAAGTCTTCTTGTTGTTGTTGGGGATTTGATTCTGTGTGGGTTGAGTGGTTAGTCGTGTTGCATGTCAACGGATGGGCTGTCGTCCAAGGGAACAGATTTTTGGGTCATGAATGTACCAGTTTTTGTTTGGGGTTATTCGGAGATTTCGGTAGAGGTTTTTGTGGTTGTTTTTAGGGGAAGTAAGAAAGAAACATATCATAGTTGAGCGGAGACAAAATTTATATAGAGTATTCATAAGATATTTAATCTTAAAATAAGTCTTTCCCTCATATCTCACAATCAATGCAATAAAATATTAGAAAAAATCCCCCCAAAAGAGGCTTAGAAAGACCCTTCTTTGATTTCTTCTTCGATTTCCAAACATTTCGGGATGTACCTTCACCGTTCCGTTAACCTTTCCCTTTGCTGCCACTCCCCAGATGCCTGGCTACCCAATTAGATTCGTTCTTAAGATTAACCAATCATTTCCTAAGCGTTTACCATTTCCTATCGAAACGAAAGCTTAGAGAGAACCCAAAGAGCATCTTCCCTCTTGCAGGTCGTGTGTTGTGTGACCCGTGTCATTCATCATTTCCATTTTCCATTTGGGTGTTGACAAATGGTAGACATGGCTCTGGGACAGCAGTTGATGTCTGAGCGCTCACTTTATCTGAATGTCAATGGTTTTTTAGGAGGTCTGCCTCAAGACGTGTGCGTGAAGCAGTTAAAAAACGAAACAGTTCGAGGCAAATTAGTCATAAAAAACGCATTTGTGTGCGCCAGAATTTGGAATCTCTCAGTGGGGAAACGAATGACAGAATCACGACTCTGATGGCGCCTTAAAAGAACCAAATGGAGGCCCAAAAAGAAGGCTAACTGGCGCCTGAAAATAACGTTAACTTACGAATAAAATAGCGCTCATAAGAACGTTTTAATGATGGATTAAGTACCGGCAAAAGAAGGTTAAGCAGCTTGAGGATTTCCATTTATATTAGACGGGCTTATCTTGCTAGCTTTTCCCACCACACAAAACGATGAATCATCCGCCTAAATAGCTTTAAATATTCGACTTTTCCCAGCATTTCATTTCATTTCAAATTTGTTTCTCTCCTGTGGCAGTACGACAACGTTAATTCGTGCCTGCATGTGCTGCGCGGACAATCCGTCGGAGGATTGGACAACATCACAACGAATGACATTTGTGCCGGCCGCTTGAAGGCAGTCCTAGCGCTGTTCTTTGCTTTGAGCCGCTTCAAGCAGCAGGCCAAGCAAACCAAATCGATTGGCGTCGGTTGTGGCAGCAGCAGCGGCGGCGGCGGTAGCAGTGGCACCTCCAACACGGCACTGTCTGGAGGCTCGGTACTGGGTATTGGCTTGGGCGGAAGTCTGAGAGCTCCTGGACAAGCGGGAACACTATTGCACGATAAGAATCAACAGGAGCAACATCAACAGCAGCAGCAGCTGCAGCAAACACCGCAACAATTGGCTCAGTCTTTGGAAAACGGCAATGAAATGGTGAATCGGTGAGTGCAAAATAATTTTAAATATTAATTTTAGTAGATTTTATGTGTGTATGTTTTATATTTAAATCAATGCACAAACAAAAATGATGTAATTTAATTATCTGGCAGTACAGCGCCACTGGCGGTTTTCTTTGGAACTATTTCACTGACTGTGACGACACTGGCGCCTTTTTTGTGCAAAATTATTCCGCACAAAACGGCAATAAATGGAACCACCCGAGTGTCATATATGCGAGCTTATGTCAGGCATCGATAAATGCTGTTAATGAACAGTATGTTAAATAACAGCATAGCAGACGTTAGCTTTTGTCCGTCTGCTCGAATAAATCATAAAATATTTCTAAAACTTAAAAAAAATGTAATTTTAGAAGTATTTTTAATAATACGAATTCTTTTGTAGAATTTGTTCTGTTGCAGTTTTTAAGAATTTTTGTTCAAGAATTTCAATAACCTTTGGAAGGGTCTTTGAGGGTCGAAGGAAAACCCCAATAATTCTAGAATCAACCAATTCGGTAAAAAATGTAATATTTCACATTTTAAACATTTTTTACGAATTACCTGAATTTGAAATTAATTTTCTAGAATTATGTTTCTTTGTTTTCCGAATTAATTTATTATAATTTCTCCTGCTCCTCAAAAGCGCACCTTTTTTGTGACAGCCAACACATGTTGAACAAATCCCTGATTAACTCCACATAATTCCAGTTGACTCACGAGTAAAACTCTGCACTAAAAATGGAGCCAAACCCCCAAAAAAGAGAATCCGTCACCCCATTGTTTTTTCATCATTATTTAAAACTTGGAGCGCTTGTCAGATCCATCCAAAGGGACTTCCGCTCCTGCTTATTCCCGTGCACTTCCACGGATATGGCATATCCAATGTCAGAGATTTCCTATGAATTTTGCTTAGACGCGCCATAAGATTTCCGGCTACGATTCGTTCGTTTGCCTTTTTTCTTTTTGCGCTTTTCCCCCAAAAAGAGGAAATTCCTAGCAAGTTTAATATGATTTATTGGTTTGTTTGCCGGAAATTACAGGCAGTTCGGGGTATTTTCCTCACACCTACGGCAACAGATGTCATCATCATCATCTGCAAAAGAAATGTAAAGGAAAATGCAGGGGGAAAAGCAAACAGAAATTGGCATACTACAAAAGTTAAAGTGAGGAAAAATCTTCCCTCCTTTGGGGGGGGGGGTGGGGGGAGACAAAAAGTGCTTGAGTTTCTTTTGAAAAATTCAAAAACCTTGAAGACTTCCAAAATTAGAAAACTTTATTTGCCAGGCAGTGCAAATGTCTGGAGGGTTTTCTGGTGTGTGTTTGCAACCAACCCCTGGGGGAAATCCTTGGAGTTGCAGACAGGAAACGGAAGCTTTTGTGTGGCTCATGCCTTCTGCGCCCCCCTCTGTACTTTGTGGTACGGGGGGAAGCCCCGTCATCGTCGTTTAACTCTGGCAACGTAGCGGCAGCCTTTCCCCTCTCTCTTCAATCTTGTGTATATCTTTCGTTGGATACATCCCCACTCCCGGCTATCTGTATCTGTTTCCATGGCAATGTGTTGATGACTTTCACTGACTATGAAATTTAAATGCGTAACGGAAATGTTTTTCGCATTTGCAAAGGAACAAAAACACTGCGAGAAAATAAAGTAGCATGGGAAGAAGTTAGTAAAGGGTAAGCTGCCAGGAAAAATATCGAATGGTGGATTTTTAGGGTATTTTCTTAGCATTTTTTGAACATTTATTTCTCTGAAAATATAGAAGATTGCAGGTGAAATCATACTTTAAGATACCTACAGAGGGTTACTTATTTTGTATGCCACTAAGCGGCAGAAAATATAATTTTATAGTCGGAGTATGACCTTAAGAAAACATTTAATCCCATAAAATGGAATAATTTGATTAGTTCCTTCGTGAAATGTGACAATTTTCTAAGAGTACGAAGCTCAAGTAAACCTGATAATATGATCCATTAATACTTGTACGTGCAACATAAAATATTTCCTCTTTTGGAAAGGTATTCCCTCTTTTATCTCAGTGCTTATTCCCCCATTTAAGAACCCCTTTAGTGCCCCCGGTACGCCTGGCGCTATGGAAATTTTTGGTCGAGCAGACGCATAAATAACAGGATTTTTACAACCGTCCTTGGGCCTACTTCATGGTGGGACGTGCAGACCACGGCCCATGCAATCCCAAGTTCATTTAAAGTTGCGCCATAAAACTTTCACTAGGGGAAAGCAGCAGCAGCAGGACTACAGCAGGAGGAGACCATTACCCGACCCGAACCAACCCGAACCTCTTCTCCCCTCTCTAGAGCATTGTTTATATTGTCTGCGGTCTGGCGACCTAGACCTAGCCATCGTCAGGGGGTTACCATTCGCGAGAGTGTCGCCAAAAGCCAACCCCAAATGGGGCAGGGCGGAGATTTTCCCTAATGCAATATTCAAACGCATTTTAAACGACAAAAGCAGCTGCTACTTGGATTTCGAGGGGCTTCAACAATTTAATGGCATTTCGCAAGTTTTTTATTCTTTTAAAGGCAGAGATTCGTTTCGTTGAAGGAGGCGGCAGCCAACAACAACCTGCTACATGTTGCACTGACGCACATAATTAAAGGAAAAGAAAGATTTTACAGAGCAACAGCTGATGACGATGCCACATGCCACATGCCATTTATAACTCTGCAAATTGCTTTGCCAGACACATTGCTATTGCTGCTGCAATATGTTGCCTGCCCCCGAAAATGTATTTATAACACTGGAAAGCTTACCCTTTCCATATATCCAGGGCCAGGAGACATTCCCATGCAACAGACTGTGTGGGGGGCACGGCACCCACCCTTTTGGCTTGGGGGTTGGCTAAGTCCTGCGTCTACGTGCGTATGTTCCTTGGGATTTCCTCTCTCTAATTTGACTGCATTTATGCGTGACCATGAAGCAGCAGTAAACAGCAGGAACAAATCCCAACCATGAACTGTGGGTAAAACTCTTACTGGATTTTACACTGCGAGAAAGTGAGCTGCGAAAGTCTCTTGGAATCAGAGAAACTTAAAAGCTTTTATTGGACAAATTTGAAGTGGTAAATGATACCCTAGAAGATGTTTGCTTTAGATCTTCTGAGATAAATTCGATTAATCGTGTCACGAGACATGCGGCTGGAGGTCCGTTGGTCCTCGGTCCGTTGGGCTGGAGGTGAACTGCCTTTCTGCCTAGAATCCACGCTTCAAACGCTGCGGATTGGACCACAGAGATTGCAGAAGGTACCCAGTAAATAGATTGGATATAGGGAAGAAATTATGCCATGGCAGATAACCACCCAAGAGGCAGTGAAACCAATACTTTCCCCTTTTTATACAGACACTTTTTGCATTAAATTCAAAGCAAATCTCCGGGAATACTAGATTAATTCGCATATCAACCCCTCAGTGTATCTCCAATCTCCATTAAAATGCAATCCCCCCCGTTACATCTATGGCTACTCTACGATACATACACTCTACACTCCACTCCCACAATTGACAAGTTGTCAAGTCCTTTCTGGCCAATACGCTCATGCATGCATCGTTTATCCTTTACTCTTCGGCTCTCTCTGGGTTCGCATCGGTTCAGCCTTTATTCAGGCTTAACTTTTGTTGTCCTGCGGGCTGTTTGGCTGCTTGGCTGCTTGGTTTTTTCCACATGGTCTGTCTTTTGTGTGTGTGTGTCCTGTGTCTGTCCTGTGTATTCATCCATCCTGTGTGTGTCCCTCTGGTGTGTTGTGTGTTGAATTTATAATTCCATTTGTGGTTTTAATTTGCTAAATGTGAAATTAATTTTATTCAATTTCGTTTGTGCCCTGCAGATATTCCGTTTAAATATAGATTCAAAGGGAAATGGGTGGAGCCTGAGGATTGAACGCAAGGGCAGGGCAGGCAAAGCATTTGGCAGGGTCGCCATGGGGCTAATGGTAGCATGGCAGTTTCAACTTTAGCGGTTTTTGACTTCGAATTTGATCAGGAAATAATTTGCTACAGGGCCAAAGCTTTGGGAATAAGCGATGCACCAAACAGAGTTGCCAAATGTTCCATAGACTCGTCTGGTAGGCTGGCAACTCTTTTCGCAGGGCTGCTTCTTATGCTGTCAACTCCTTTCCCGAAGTTTGCCTTTCATTCCCTTCCATATCTAATTGAATTTTCATTGTTATTTCTGAAACGTAGCAATCCAAGACTTTTTCTTTCATCAGGACTTACTTTGATTTTCGTGTGGGGCTCAGTTCTCCGTTGGGTCGTATTGGAAATAGGTTCGTTCTAGCAGCAGGTAACAAAAAATACAATTTTTTTTTTCAAACAAAAAAAATAAAAAAACGCGTAAACGGAATACAAAAATCAAGTATACATTTTTGTATATTTTCAAAATTGCGTTTTGAGACAAAGCAAACAAACGACAAACGGTAAAGCAAATGCAAAAAATAAATAAATTAAAAATGCTAATTAATAGTTCCGTAGAGTTCAAGCAGAATGGTGGACGAAGAGGTTGTGGCCCTGGTGATCGACAATGGTTCGGGTATGTGCAAGGCCGGATTCGCTGGTGACGATGCCCCCCGCGCCGTGTTCCCATCGATTGTCGGCCGTCCACGTCATCAGGGCGTGATGGTGGGCATGGGACAGAAGGACTCGTACGTGGGCGATGAGGCGCAGAGCAAGCGTGGCATACTCACACTCAAGTATCCCATCGAGCATGGCATTGTGACCAATTGGGATGACATGGAGAAGATCTGGCATCACACGTTCTACAACGAGCTGCGTGTGGCGCCCGAGGAGCATCCCGTGCTGCTCACCGAAGCTCCACTAAACCCCAAGGCGAATCGCGAGAAGATGACCCAAATAATGTTTGAAACATTCAACACGCCGGCCATGTATGTGGCCATACAGGCAGTGCTGTCGCTGTACGCTTCGGGACGCACCACCGGCATTGTGCTGGACTCGGGCGACGGTGTCTCCCACACTGTGCCCATTTACGAGGGGTATGCACTGCCCCATGCCATCTTGCGCTTGGATCTGGCCGGCCGTGATCTCACCGAGTACCTCATGAAGATCTTGACCGAACGTGGCTACTCGTTCACAACCACCGCAGAGCGTGAAATTGTGCGCGACATCAAGGAGAAACTTTGCTACATTGCGCTGGACTTTGAGCAGGAACTGGCCACAGCTGCGTCCAGTTCGTCGCTGGAGAAATCCTACGAGCTGCCCGACGGACAGGTGATTACGATTGGCAACGAACGTTTCCGCTGTGCCGAGACCCTCTATCAGCCCTCGTTCCTTGGCATGGAGGCCTGCGGTGTTCACGAGACGACCTACAACTCCATCATGAAGTGCGACGTGGACATACGCAAGGATCTCTACGGGAATATTGTGCTGTCCGGTGGCACTACCATGTATCCTGGGATAGCTGATCGCATGCAGAAGGAGATTACGGCACTGGCTCCATCGACAATGAAAATAAAGATCATTGCACCGCCAGAGCGCAAGTATTCCGTGTGGATTGGTGGCTCCATATTGGCCTCACTGTCCACCTTTCAGCAGATGTGGATCTCGAAGCTGGAGTACGACGAGTCGGGACCATCCATTGTGCATCGCAAATGCTTCTAAAAGATGCACAATAATACCTAGAAATATTTACACACTTTACATTTACATTGCAGACATTTACTTTACATTTACATTCACATTTGTACACACATCAAATCATGATGAATTTCGGCATAACGTTACACACACACGCATACACATGGCCTTGTATGTATGATTACAAATGTTAAGCACAAATGAAATAAATAGATTACTGGGGTGTTAGAAATATATTTGACTTTGCCGCGGATTCATATCCTCTTCAGAGAGCCACAAACTAATCTCTCTGGTGGCACGAAAATTGCCACAATTATACAAATGTTCGTTCTCCAAACGCAGCAGATTCCATAGAAAACGCAGAATTATTTCACAGAGGGCACCACAAGTCTTGCAAGTGTAGGGTGAAACGTGGTGCTGGGCCACCAAAAAGAGTTCGAGCATCCAAAAGGAACGCAAAAGGAGCTCGGCAACGATGATGAAGTAATACAAGCTCTGAAAAGGAAATAAAATGTGGAAGGAGATCAGATCACAGCTAAGTTTGTGAGGGGCTTTGGCAGAGCTCGCAAATAAGCAACAAAAGCAGACTACAGAAAACTGTCCTTTGTTTTTGTGGATTTTTTGCGAGCTCTCTGTGCTGTGTATATTTTCTTGTATACCTTGCGATAAACAAGTTTCTCGCGCAGCGGCTTGTATCCCAAACTAAACAAACCAAAATCATTTTGCAAGTCCCAAAACGATTGATAAATAGTACAGCAAAGAGCGCTCAAAATATAGCCATAGGTCCAGGGATTATGGAAAAAACTCTGGTACTTGGCTAAGGATTTGTTAGAGGCGATTAAATATATTTAGAAAATATTTTTGAATATTTTTGTTTACCATTTGTGTTCATTTGTATGGTGGACAAGAGAACCATAATTATGGTTAGACTGTACTTGAGGGCATTCAAAGCATACCAAAAGGATTTGGAAGTGCTCTCACGATATCTTCTGAAGCATTGACACATGCGTAGCCAGGCAGGCAGCATCCTCAGCAGTGTCACACCATAATCGGGCTCGAAATCAAAGTGATTGCCCAGCTTGGCATAGTAGCGAACGCAGAAACGACACAGCATATAGTGATCGACCAGACAGAGGGTTAGCGAAGTCATTTGTTCGGACAGCCAAAAGTCAGCAAAAGTCACATAAAAAAAAGGAGCTGCCAGAATTCTGATCCAACGAGCGAGGAGCCACTTTCGCGCAGAGTATTCCATAATGGGAAAGGGATTCAGGACCCACAAAAACACCGTGCCCAGACAGATCAATGGAAAATAATAGGGCTTTTCCACCTCAACAATTTCATGATGCAGAAATGACAATGCGCAGAGGATCCAACCATAAGCCAAAGTGCTGGCAATCTGCAGGACAGCTGTGGGTGTCAAATGCTGCCTGGGATTCAGCTCAAAAATCAGGACGTAATTGATGCCAACATTTTGCCAGATAAAAAGGTTTATAGCCACCAAAAAGTAATAGAAAATCAAGATGAAAGGTCCACGAAAGAGATGGACAAAGAGCTCACGAAATGTGGCATCTAAATCCATGAAAAAGTCTGAAAAATAAAGAGAAATTCATAATATTTCAAGGATCAAGGATCAAGGATCTGTGTGGAAGAACCACATGATATCGCTGCCATAATGGCAGCCACAAAGAACAGACCCAAAAAGAGTCCAGCAAAGAACACTCTAACAGGATTTGGTGGCTGTCCCAGCGGCGGAACCCTCAGCTTTGCCATAGCCTTGGAACGATCTCCTTGGGCCAAATACTGTGTGTACAGCTCCTCCACTTCAGTCATGAGTTTTGTGAGATTTTTTTGTCCGTAAATGGCGATCTTCCCACCACAGTTTTGTACCAAAAGTGTCCCTCAGAGGAACGAAAATTCTTGTCATACTTTTTGCATATCTTACGGAACGCCGTTTGATTGAGCGTCTGATAGTTTTGCAGTAGAATCAAACTCAAGTAGAACTCACTGTAGGCATTGCGCAGCTGTGGTATGGTTTGCGGCTGTGTTGTCAACAAGGTGGCATAAGGCAGATGAAACTGAAAGCCACCACCCGCCTCACGAAGCGTCGCCAGAGTGGCCCTGAAGGACGCCTGCTTGCGGTGGGACGCTGCCAGTTTTTCCGCAAAGAAAAGCTGCACCTTGACTATCTCAGCGCCGCAGGCGGTGAAGAATTCGTATTCGACGTTTTCGTAATAGTGATGGATAAAAACCGAGGGATAACCGTAAAAATCGGGTGCTTCATTTACGCCCATTTTTATCTTTTCTTTAAGCATCTAAAAGAGGAGAGGCTTGAGAATGGGAGGAAGGATGGAGGAAGGGAGGGTCCTTTCTTTTTACCTCATAATTCACATATTGCTCGCGCCATTCATTGACCAAATTATGCTCCAAAGTCTGACCAAATTTCATTTTTATTCACAGATTTTATTTAGTTGCAAGAAAAAACACAAAGAATGACAGATTTTTAAAAGTACTTTTTATCAAGTTGAGAAGATTTTTGATCCTTGGTTTGTGGATGTGACAGTTTGCTTGACGTACGATGAACCGCTTCATCCATCATTCGTTCGAGTAGCAGCTCCTCCGTGGGATTCAGGGTTGTTAGGAAAATGTCACGGGTGGCTCGAAACTTTCCACAATTATTCAAATGTTCATTTTCCAAGCGCAGCAAATTCCACACAAAACGTCGCGTAATTTCACAAAAGATGATCAAGGACTTGCTATTGTAAATTGTGAGGACATCAAAATAGATTAAAACCATTTCCAGAATCCAAACGAAACGAAGTAGCGAGTTTTCCAGTATGGCAAAATAATAAAACCACTGGGGAGGGAAATGTAGAAAATTAAATTAGATTATTAATTAATTCAGTATTAATATTAAAATTAAAAATAATATTTAAATTTTAAAATTAAAATAAAATTTAAATTTTAAAATTAAAAATAATATTTAAATTTATACTTAATTGATTAATTATTATAAATAAATTATTTATAATTAAAATTTTTAAGTCGCAATTCCTACCTTTGGGTAGACTAAATTCTCACGCAAAAAAAGATTTCCCCATTTCCAAATCCTGAACAAACCAAAGTCCTGGTAAAGATCCCAAAACAAACAGTAAAAACTCGTTAAAAGAGCTGTGATAAGGTACAGCCAGGCCCAGGGATTATCAAACATGTAATGATATTTGGCTAGAGGGAAAATGGAGGTTCATAAATATAAAACTTAAAGTAAACCCCTCACCATTTGTCTCCATTTGAATGGTGGAAAAGACAACGACCAAAATCGAAAGACTATACTTGACAGCATTCATCAGATACTGCTTGGACTTGGAACCGCTATCCCTATAGCGTCTCAGGCATTGGGCCAGACGGAACCAAGCCGGCAGGCAGCGTATCAGAGCCACGCCATAGTCGGGCTCAAAGCCAAAGGCGTTCTCCTGTTTGTTGTAGTAGCGAATATAGAAACGAAACAAGTAATAATGATCCACAAAGCACAGGACCATCGAAGTCATTTGATCGCCCATCCAAAAGTCGGCAAAGCCCACATAGAAAAATGGGGCAGCCACAACTCGGCCAAAGAGTTTCATAAGCCAAATGCGAAAGGGATAATTCAATACTCTGATGGGATTGAGAAAAATCACAGCTATCACTGTCATGTGTATCAGTGGCAGGATGTAATACTCCTTGATGCCAAATTCATCGTTGTACAGATAGCCCAGGATGACAATGGTGCAGAGATAGCCACAGAAACTGGCTATTTCCAGGGCACCCAGGAAACCCATGTGATTGCGATGCTCCACCTCGAAGATGAGCACATGATTGATGCCAACTTTCTGCCAAATGCCCACATTCAAAGCCAAATAAATGCCATAAGCGATGAGCATTAGAGGACCACGCAAAAGATTGACAAACATAAATTTAAACTCGGGCTTCAAGTCCAAACTGAACCCTAGAAATAGGAAAATTAAAATAAGAGAAGGCGTCTCTTAGGTTTCTTGTGCACTCACATGATATCACACTCATGACAGAGCCCACAAAAAACAGACCCAAAAATAGGCCAGCAAAGAAAACTCGCGTCGGCGATGTCTTCTCACCCAACGGAGGTACCCTGAGCTTTGCCATGGCCTTGGATCTGTCGCCATTTGTCAGATATGTCGAATAGAGATCCTCCACGGCTGTCAGCATTGGCACCAGTTCCGTGGGCTTGGCAAATTTTGCATTGAGTGCGTGTTCATAAAACCAGGCCATGCCCTCTTCCGATTTTATATACTTGTCATACTTTTTGCATATCTTACGAAAGGCCGTGTGATTGAGTGTCTGATAGTTTTGCAGCATAATCAAACTCAAGTAGAATTCGGTGCTGGCCAAACGGAGTTTACGCTGCGACAGCGGCTTGCGATGCTGCTCGTCCTCCAGGTGCATTTTACTCTTGGCATGTCGGAGGGGATCCCGATGACGATCCGAGACCAAAAACTGATACTTGAGTGTGGCCAGCTTGCGTCGTGCCTCGGATACCTTCTGCTGGAAGAACTCGTTCACGCGATTCAGCTCCTCCAGGCAGGTGGAAAAGAATAGGGTCTCAAAGTCATTGTAATAATATTCAAGCTCTAATGTGGAGACAGCCTTGGGATCGGGAGCATTATCTGTGGCACGGCGTATCATCGTCTTGAGATCCTGCAAGGGAAATGTATGCAAATTATGTGTATGATGGGGGAAATTCTTCTTACCGCATAATTAATGTACTGCTGACGCCATTCGGTGGTCAAAAGGCTCTCAAATGTTTTCCCAAACTTCATTGTGTGGTGCTCCAAAAAATGTTACGAATTTTTCCTGTGGAGATTGCTAGTTTGAGTTTCTACAAAGTTTTGATGTGAAATCAAAGGCCTTAGCTATTATTGAAGAATCGATATAGGACGGTGGAGCTGTTTCGCTCAGAAAGGAGTTCCAGTGCTGGCTCTGATAGCCTCTTCCAATTCCTGAAATATAGAGAGTTTTCTTGCTGTAACATTTCCCTACAATTAAGGCTACTTTTGGGCATCAAATTTCCCGTAGACAGCCTGCCTCAATTATTATCATTAGTCGGGGGCAATTTTCACGCCCATATTTTTTATAAATCAAGCAAAAATTGGCTCGCCACTGCCAAAATCCACCCACAAATGATGATTCATCCCTTTTGCAAAAATCTCTCTCCATGGAATCTCTTCCTGCTTTGAAACCTCATCCTGCAAATTTTACTCTCTAAAGGATTTCAAATCGCTCTCTAAAGGCTGCTTAACTTTGTAGGATGAGATCTCGCTCTCTCTACCTTTTTCCTCCGAAGGATGAGCCTCTGTTTGCCATTGTCCCCGCGGACAGACAGAATCCACGCGCAAATTTTGACATGCGTTTCCCTTTCTCCATTTTCTGCCACCATTTGACATTTTTCGCTCTTTGTTGTTGGATCGGACGCTGTCCGCAAAAACTCGACGAGTCTACTCACCACCTCTGGCTCTGGCTTTGCCCCATTGCAGCAGGCTTTAATATATTCCTGTTCCTGTTCCTGTTACTCGTTTTTCTCGCCCCCCAGTTTTCCGCTTGGCTTTCAAGTGGACATCATTTTGAAGTCGACTGCTTTTCGGTGTATTATTAAAAATTCACTTGGAGGGTTGTTTGGCTGTCGCGCTGTGGCACACAACTCTTTAAGCTTTCGGTGGCGCCTCAAATCAACGCCCACAATTCGATTCGAGAGCAGACCAGGCCCCAGCAGCCATTAGTCATAAGAAAAGAAAATTGGGGAGCAGAAAAATGTCGTCTACAGGCATTCGATGGATGGGGAGAAAAACCCCCAGGATTCTCCCTCACCTCAATCGTCATCATCAAAGCAGGCATTCAAACAGCCTCCACTGCTGCCCCTCTGTGTCTCTGCCCCACAATGTGAAAAATGTGAAACAATTGCAACGATGATTACTTTTTCCAACAGTTTTCCTGCACCCCCTCCCCCAACGAGAGTTTTCCTCCCCACTCTAGCAACAGTTTTCCCTTCTCTTGTTGCTGCTGTTGTTGTTTGGTCGTAAAGGAAAATTGAATTGCCAGCAGTGGGTGGGCGGTCGGTCGGGCGATCCATAAAGTTTGTCTTGCCCTCAGGGGACTCTTTTTGCCATTCCCCACTGGCAAAGGAGAGAGAGAGAAGCACCCCCCTTGGAACCGCAAATGAGAGACAGATGAAAAACAGGTGAAGCCCATAATTATATGCTAAATACTCGGCGTAATTAACTCCCCTGGGAAAACATTAACTATTTGAAGTACTTGATTAACGTCGAACGAGGATGATGACGAAGCCCTCTATAAATTCTGGAAGCCAGCTAATAGAAGAAGAAAACGGAACTAAAGCGGAAAGTCGAAAGTGGCAACATGTGCAAAATATTCACCTAAAAGCCGCCCACCCAATCCATCCATCAGTCAGTCAGTCGGAGTCTGCTTCAAGCAGAGGAAAACGAAAACGTTGCTGCCATGTCAGCAATGTTAGCTTTATTTTCTAGGGTTACCCTGTGTTTTTAGGGAGCGTTTAAGGGTAGATTATGCCATCAGGATCAGAGGTGCTATTTAGATTATAGAAATGTGATTTATATTTGAGGAAAGAGAATACTTTGTGGTGTGTTTTCATTAATTTTCGTAGAGATACATAAAAATGCTCGACAAAAAATGATCCCATAATTTCTTAAATGGTTTAAAGATCATTTTTATGGGAGAAAATATTTCTTTAGCAATTTTAGACGATTTTTAAAACATATATTTTACATGTAGTAATACATAATTTTAAAAATATCTCAATTAATTTAATTTATAAATATTCCCTCAAGAATTTCTGCATAAACAGCAATAGTTTGGGTTCAAAATATATTTTGAGCTGCCACAAAACAAGATATTTAGATTAAATGGTGAAGTCTCTAGCATTCCCCTTATTAAGTACTGGGTATTTTCATGCTCCAAACATTTGACTCGCCTTTTCCCTAATGTCCTTTTTTATGTGGTTTTTCCACGCTGGACAACAATAACCAGCAGGCAAATAAAAATATTTGCATAGACAAACCGTTGTACAATTGAATAGACGTCCGGGAAAAGTGAACATTGCTGATGCGGATAGGACACTCGTCCTGTGGGTGTAAGCAGAGTCTAGGGGAGCCAAGGGGATATATAAAATGAAAAGTAAACATTGCAATGTCCGCTGTTTTTTTTGCCACTGAAATGATAAAGTGCCATGGCGACTCCGCTGCACTGAAAGAGGAGAAGGATTTTCGCAATGAAAGGACTGGGCGGGAAGCTGGACAGGGTACTGGACTTTCCCTCCGAACGAGAACTCCTCCCCCTCTACTGAAGGACTGTCGTACGAACACGAAACGAAAGGCAATAAAATGCATGCTTAGTGTTTTTGCAACATGAGGGGATGGGCGCTAAATGGCATTAGTATGGGGCGCCACATCGGTGGGTGGAACTTACAGTCTGGAGCTCCCATCTGGCATCCCGCATATTCGTATGTTTTGTGTGGCAACTCGAGCGAAAGCCTTTTCATGGTTTTTGGATTTGTCTAAACAAAGATTTATTGGTTCTAGTTTTACTTTTTACTCTGTTGGGGTAGGGGAAGAAGTCTGCTTCAGGTTGTTTATTCTTTTCGCTTTTAACTGATTGTAGTTTTAGCCAGTTTTCGGGGGACAAAAAGTGGTGAGAGAAAGTGTTTGAGGAACGTACAGGAAGTTCGTGTTCTTTTTTTGTTACTTTTTTAAATAAATGCTACCAAAAAGGAGGAAGTTCTGTACTTTAAATTTAAAATAAAGCAATAAATGGCATTCAAATATTTTGAATATACAGATTTAAAAATTCGCTTAAAATCCCATAAATATCTGGTAATAATCTAACATATTCTGTTGTGATATTCCTCATCAAACTTTAATTTAATCTCCCAAGAATCAAATTAATTAACATTAATATGTTAAAACGCCACTCAATCACATTTTATGTTATCCATAACATTTGTCTTTAGAGTCGTGACATTAACGTGAACACTAATTACACTCCACCAAAAAAACCAACAACATCATGTCCATAATTTCATTTGTAAAAGTTGTTTTCGTTAACATAGTTCCCCACCTAGACTTTGCACCTTTTTACCGTTTAATCGCCTGACTAGCAACTTTCATTGCCGCCCACTAGCAAAGAAAAAATCCACAATCCTAGACACACCCAAAACTTCAATTATTTCTCCTCCCCCAACTCCCTCCCGACTGGCTCTAATGCCAACACTTTCAATCCGCAACTCGTTTCGGCCATTCAATCATTTTGGCAATTTGGCATTGAATTCGGGGCGATACATCGCACATGCTGGTAATTGCAATCATCTTTCGAGACGCTGCACAACATGGCCCGTGCATTGGCAATAAACTTCAGGCTCAACTTTGCACAAAAAAACTAGGGAAAAGAAAGCCTTTTTTCACGCAGCAGTTTGAATACCCTTGCTGGAAAGACAGAAACTGTAAGGATTCAAGCAGAAACGCAAAGTAAATACACTTGTATTTATTTATTCTTATTTGGATGAAACCGCCTAGAATTGTTGTGAACATAATCTTCTATATTGACCGGACTCTTCATCCCTATTTTGATTTTCAAAGGTTAAATCTAAATCAAAACAAATACAGAATACCCCTTAACTCTTTGACTACGGTTATAAAAATAACTTCTGTGCAGCCTCAAACTATAATATTTATACCCTCTTTAGAGTAAAGGGTATAAAAACCCACATGAAACTACGTCTTAGACTACATTGGAGTCAGTCTCGGAGTGTGCCTGATCGGCTTAGTGTCAAAAACGAGTTTCCCCCCAATTGAAATTAAGCTCAATGATTAAACAATTTTACTCAATAACTTTGAACCCCTACACTCGTCTCTTTTTTCTTTTCCCTCTTCTTTGCGACATTTTATGTGACAAGAAAACTATTTGTGATAATTGCTTGCTTTACTTTGTTAAATTGCTCTGCGATTTGTTTGCCAGGCCAATAACTTTGCCCGCTCCGATTTTAATTGGTCTTGTTTTGCTGTTGCGTTGACCGACCCGAGTAGGAGCTGTGCGTTTACTTTTCGCCTGTCTGTTGAAAAGATTAAAATTTATTTACAATTTCACTAAATTCCCTAAATGCATTTCTTTAATCATTTATTTAACAGGAGTTTAAAAATTTCCAATTCAGTTAATATTTAGTTATTATTTCAGGGACAAAACTGAGCAATGTGATTGAATAGATTTTTAAGTGAGAGATCAATAAATGATATTTATCGCTCAGGCAATGAAGAAAATGTTGAAATTTAAGCTCTAAGTAAGAAACACAGGGTATGGCATCTTCCGTACTCTATTGCTTTTCCTCAGCAACATAACTTTTCCAGCAACATGAGGCAGCAGCACGCAAAAATGAGTGTTCATGGTATATTATGAATTGGGGTGGATTTTACCTTACAAACAGTAAACATTTTCTGTGCCGTTTTGTCTGTTGTCCAGACCTTTTTTACCTTGTCGCCAACACGTTTTCTAGCAGCATGAGTCTAGCAACATTTAACTCGGCTTATTTTCCCACCCATTCATTTTTGTAAATCACACAAATTCGAAATATACGAAGCAGCGTCAACAGCGTCGCGCGCGCGTTTCGTTGGCGATTTTTGCTATGGTTTTGTTTGTTTTCATCGGAAAGTACGTAAAAGTCTTGAAATAAATGGCGGCAAACCCAAAAAGTGTGTGAAAAATATTGATTAATGAGGCAAACATCATCAAAAAAGATGGAAATGATCAAAGAAAAGTTTTGTTAATGAGAAACCTTGATTGAAAAGTCTGATTAACGAGCAATAATCATGCAAAAAGAGTGCCAAAATAATAATAAGTGAATGTGCCAAGTGATAAAAGAATATTTTGAAATATTATTACTTGGAAGATAAAAAGTTGGTTCTCTTATAATGTGCCCCAATCTGTTGCATACTTAATGGCTTTAAAGTCTGATTATAATAATCACTGTACCACCGTACCATGCCCATCATTTCGTGGGGTATAATTAACGCCTTATCGCATTGCAAACAAATTAAAAAGGCTTAAAGGCAGATGGACCCAGACGGCTCAAACTGTGCGGCCAAAATCCAGACAACGTACTCTCCATGGACCACCATCCTAGAGATAAAAGTCGTGTGTTATTTATAGTATTCCCCCACACCCCCATAAAAAAACTGCATTCATGGCGGCGTTTGGGGACACAAAGTTTTTGTTTTTTTTTAATGAAAAAGTTGACTGAAAGTTGGGTTCTCTGCATTGTTTGAAATGAGAATTTCCTTAATTTGTGTGGTTAGTGAAAGTTTGGTAGGAGTGTGGGAGAAAGTGGATGTGCGTTTTCTGAAGATTAAATTAGAATTTTTGCATTAAATTTTAGTTGATTTTGAGGGGAATTACGTATGTGATTTTTGGATCATGAAAGAATTTATGGATGAATTATGATTACATTTGAGCTATTTTGGTGAGATCTCTGAGCTTTAGGAGAGGATTTATATTAAATATATCTGTATTTATGGGAGCATTTCTTTGAAAAAACATAGATAAAAGATGATGTGCTCTTTTCTCTCTAAAGATTATATTTATGTGTTTTTCTATAAACGTCCCTTAAATTTCTATAAATTTTCCTCTTTATTTAACCCTGTAGACATTTCGTAGACATCTTTCCAATCTCTAATCGAAATCATTCATCCCAAAAACCATCCTCATTTCGTGGTCAAAGTTGAACGAACCGATAGAAATCTATAGAAATTTCACAGACTATCATATCTGAAGCCGAAGCCTTTTCCTATCTATATCAGCCACTTCCTCTGCCCAATACCAACCCCCATTTACCACCTTTCCGAGTGACTGCCTCGAAAGTTCTAACAATTTAAAGAAAATGAGAGTTTGCTACAGAGTTTGCCCCCCGCCCCTGTCACACGGTGGGTAATTAGTGACAGACAATGGGAGGGATAGACATCCAATCCAGATCCAACGAGACGGACGGGGTGCTAATCTTCATTGTCATCGGTGGCTATGGGGATCACAGATGCTGCGGAAGGCAGTTGGTGCTTAACCGGTTTTTATGTACATTTTTGTTGTTGTTCGAGGCGCGTGTCTTCAATTAATCACCGCTACGAATCGGTTTGAGGGGCCCCTCTTCAGAGCGCATTCGCTTGATTCGCTGCCATTGCCTAATTTAATTTTATTCAAGTGGCAGCTGAGACCAAAAGGATTATGCTTCTTTCAATGGACAGAGAGGAGGAGCAGCAGCTACAGAAGCTAATTATGGTTGAGCCGCAAGTTGAGCAAACACATTCCATTCCCCAAAGAACATTCTCACAAGGAGTTTCGGAGTCTGTGACTTGGGGACTCTTTTTTCAATTTTCCACTCCTCTCTGTGTTCTGCCATTGACATCTGACAAACTGACAAGCGGGTAACAGGCGCTGTCAAAATCCTGTTCCACTCTGCTCTAAGGGGGAGCATTGAACCCACCACCGGAATCGAACTCTAAATCAAAATCAAATCCAAAAGCCCCCGTCGCAATCGCACACTGGAAATCTGAGATATCAGAAAGCAAGCTGTCAAATTATCAAACAGAAGCCGAGACGAGCCCTGGGCAAGGGGAAGGGGTATGGTAAACATAATGTAAAATCAATTGCAGAGGGAGGCACCGAGTAGGGATACTCCTCATCGAAGAGCGTAGCTCCAGCTCTCACAACTTTGACTAAGATAGGGGCCCACTGTTCTGCAAGCGTGTGAATGATCGCTGAGGGAGGGAATGAATAATCTGAGGTAGCAGACAGACCTGACAGAGGGAGGGGGAGCCAATATTTATTATTAGTTGATGGAGTTTGATGGCCGCGTTGCCATAATGATTTAATTATGATAATGCTAATGGCCAAAGGGGGTTGGATTCGTAGGGGAAATGTACAGAAAAGGGCATGAAATTCCTAAGGGTTATGCATGACAATTATAGAATATGACAATTAAATGGCGTTGGAATTTGACAAACGAATTGGGAAATAGTTTTGAGAGTATTTCCGAGACAACCCCCAGAAAAGTAAATTCAAATCTATAAATCTTACTCAAAAGAATATTAATAAAATTTTTAATTATTCTGTGCTTTAAGTAACTATAATTCCGAGCGAACTTAGTCTTGTAGGCAACCAAAAACTTTCAAATTCTATTAAATCATAAAGGCAACAACTTTCAATGCAATTATTTATTATTTATGGCTTACACAAAAACCCATAAAAAGTTGACTACCAAAGAGTCGCATACCCCGAACCTCACAATTTACAATAACATTATGTGTATTCGTATTCGTTTTCGTATTTGTATACAATCCATCATTTGCAATGTCTCTCTGTTTTATGCCCCATTCTAATTTTATGCAAATTGCTTGACAACAATTTTGTGCGAAACTCTGTATATAGAAATGAAGTTGGGCAACGTTTGTTGCATGCCCCAACGCAGACGATGGGGCGAGGGAGACGAGGAAAAGACCACCCAGATGCGGTTGGTTTTCCGTCTTTTTGTTTTATTACAAAAATATTATTGAAAATATTGATTATCTTGATGCGTTTCTTGTCGCCTTGTCAATTGGTTGGTGATCAAGATTTCCCCTTCCCCGCTCCAGACAGAGCTCACGGAAATGTCAATTGAAAACATCAAAAGACACGAAGCAATTATGAAATATGTAGGGGATATATGTACATAAATATGCCTGATTTATATGCAAGATGTAGGCCGCCGCACCTCGCCCATTGATCTTTCGGTTTGGCGGCCCTGTTGCCTTTCCAGCAATTAATTGGTTGACTGGCAACGGACTCGGAAAAAAGGGGTAAATGCTCGTGGAAAACAAATGTCACTTTGACTTACCCAAAAAGAAACAAAAGCAGCGAGAAAAACATTTATAAATCGTGGCAATCTAGCTAAGCATTTGCCCTGCTTAGCTTACACCTTCCCCTCCTCCCCCTCCCACTGCTAATGCTAATGCTGCTGCTGCTGCTGCTGCTCCACCTTCCTGCATTCAATGCAAAACGGCGTGACAAATTGTTGATTTGCTCTGACATACATATAAAAGAGAAGAAAAATACTTTTGTCTTTGGGTTTGTCCCTTAGTCGAGTACCCTTTAATCGTGGGCGTATTTGTTACAAGAAGTTAAAGAACGGTTGGTTGTTGGAAAGAGAGTATCAAAGTATAGAGCATGCATAGACAGAGACACTCTCCCAGCTGCTGCTGCTGCTCTCGCTACTTACACAGAGCGCGTAAGCTGCGTGTCTCTCGTTTTAGCGCTCACTACCTGCCGCTCTCTTGTTTTGTTGTATCTAAAAATATAACATTATCGCGATTTAAGATCAGTTGCTGTGGGCTTTTGTCCAAATTGCAGCCTTAATGGGTTGAGTGCAGATTAGCAGATTTGTTGGCTATTTGTTTTCAATAAGTGAGTGTTTTAAGTGCCATAAGTGAGTAACATAAGAATATTTGTTATTTGCCCTTAACACTACACATTTTTACCACGAGAAAAGTATGAATAATAATACAATTAATACATATATTTGTGTCCCAGAAAAACATATCTTGAGAGAGTATTTTGTAGTCTCTACGCCCCCTTTATTTTACACTTATTTTTGTCTCTTTGCCTTTTGTTGCTTTCATTCGTTTTTCCACTTTGTATATTTAAGCGGAAGCTAAAAGACTCTTTTCAACTTGATTTCTGCTCCATAAACTTGTCTATTTTCGTTTGGGTCCCCACTGCTCGCTGGAGCGCGAAAGAAGGCAATCCCCCCGCTCATCTGTACCGCTATATCCCCTCATGGTTCCCCTTCTTATGTGTGTGGGGGTTTTGAATAACACAAATTTGGAGCAGCACGTGCATTTGCACGTTTTGAATTTGTTTCTCTCTTCTCCCTCTCGGGCGGGCGCTGCTTTGTCTTTATGCCTCAGCTCAGCCTTTTGTTTATATTTAGATGGAAGTACTTTTTTTTTAATGCCGGTTTCAAGTTGGGGATTGAGGCGATGACTTGGGAGGGCGTCCTTTTTTTTTGTTGCCATAAATCTCATCAGAATTTATTTGTTAAAGCCAAAGACGAAGTTGGGGTTGGGGTTTTGATATGCAATGCATGTGCGCTTGAAGCGCCACACTTTGGAGCTGGCGTTTGGTTATGGATAGGAGGGAGTGGGAATGGGAGTTGCACAGTTCCAGAGAGTGATTGAACGTTTGCATTTGTTAGATTTATGGACCGAGACGACGGCCAGACCAGACTAGACCAGTCCAAGACAATGCTAAACAAAAGCCAAATGAGTTACAAGGTTCTGGTCAGGCATCAGGAACAAAGAGGAAAGAATTGTTTTGGGGGAGTGTACGACTATGTGCCTCCTCTCGGACCCCAATATACCATTAATTTTCTGTGTGAACTTCCTTTCAAAAATTGCATTCTGACAACCTTAAGAGTGAAACGAAACCTACCCCCCTAGACATGCCCTTTTGTTATTTATCCCCCCACTTGGACGATTAGAAACTTCTGTTTCGTGACGTAGAACACTTCCTATGGCTATTATTATATGGTTAGCAGATTGTAGCACTGAGAGAAAAACACTGCTTAGAATAAAATCTCTTGGAATAGAACTAACAACCTTTATTATCTCAGTGTACCAACAGACACACGAGTGTGTGCCTGTGTGTGTATCTTTAAGCAAGTTTTTGCCACTTCTTTGCTGCATATTAAAATAAATTTTCCCTTGGCCAACTTGAGGGCAAAATTGTACGTGACTAAACGTCAATTTCCACTTCTATCGCCTCAGCCCCCTTGGCTATGGAAAATGCATTTTCAAAAACCGATTTTAATAATTCCTTCGAGCGGCTCCTTGGGCCTCCTCCAACCAGCTCTCCCACCTCCACACTCCTTTTGCTGAGTATGTGGCGGCGGCATAGATAAGACCCCTGACTGTGTAAACTTCTCCTCCTCTCTCTCTCCTGCTGGCCACTTTTATGCTGTGTGCAAAAAGTGCAATGCTCTGATAAGAATATCTGCCTGTCCGTCCTTCCCACTCAAAAGTTTCCTCAACTGCTGCAGGGCCGTCGGCATTTTAAGTGTGTCAAAAAAGTTACCATTTGCAGCGTTGTGTACGTGATATTCCTCGAATCGAACGATTAGTTATAGGTTTGGCGTGGGGCAGGGGCAGGGGGATGATTGGTCACAGTAGTGGAAATTATTTGATGGGCAATGTAATAAAGAGTTTTGTGTCAACGATGCTGCCGAGGGTTGTTGAGGCTACAAAGTGGTTGAAGAGCAGCTTAAGTAACTAGGGAATTGGAGATGATTATTGTGCGCTTTCGAGTATGTTTGAGTGCTTAATCTTTATAAAGTCTGCTTAAAATAAACTTATTTCCATGGAGATCATTTATTATCTTCTGTGCACATCGAAGCCTTTAGCTTTTATCGATACAAATTCTATTGTTTACCCCCAAATAAGTGACTGTATGATTGATATAATAATGATCACCCGCTCTTATATTGCCCACGTCAGACTTGGATCAAAAGCCCAATAATTTCTTAAGTGTTCATTCAACAGAAATTACACCATTTATCCCAAGAGCCCTGCCACAATGTGCATAGTTTTCTATTGATACCCGTTTTTCGCTTCCTGTTCCACATTTCTCCTGTGCTTCCATACAAGTCGAAACTTGAGTGAATGACACAAACAACAAACAAGCAACAACAATTTGCAACAATTTATGAAAATTATGCAGTCGAGAGACGAGACACAGAGAGGCGACAACGACAGTTGAGTGGTTTTTTTTTTTTTTTTTTGTATTTTGCCTAAGGCAAAGTCTGGATCTTTCTCAGAGTCTGTGGTTTCTGAAGAGTCTTGGTTTCTATCGTCGTAATTGTTGCTGTGACAGTTTGATTATGCAACTGTGGCAAACTTTCAATAAATCACATAAATTTACCCATAAGTCAAAACGTGCAAAGCAACGAACTGACAATCCTCTGTGCACGTGTCGAATCCCTCGTTACATTTTTCGAATAGAATCCGGTTGTTCCCATTACATTTTACGACAAATTGATTAAGCTTGAATTTCGCACCCTTAACGTGGCTTTAGGATAAAAATATGACCACTTTTAGCAGCATTTAGCAGGCACTTGAAAAATGTTCCAAAAAAGCAAGGAATATCCCCCTTTTCAGCAGTGGGTGGTGGAGGGCGGCAGCCCAATCACGTGTCACGCACACGTGCGTATTATTTACACGCAATATTTCTTTTGTATTTTCGGTAGGCTTTTTTCATTCTTGTAATTGAAGTTATTGATTTTCATGTCAAGCTTTGTTTGAAACAAACAAAAAAAATGAGCAAAAATTCTGGTAGAAATCTTCAAGCTGCTGGTTTACACCCCCTTAGATGACGCTTTTTTTTGGGTTGGTTTCTATCCCTCGATTAGCCGCATCAGCAACAGCAGTCATACATCAAAAACAAATGCCGGAACGTCTGGTATTTCGTTTCAGGCTCCCCTGGTTTGCACGGAAGTTGCAAATATGTTCACTTAATTGCATTAAGTTCTCGTTTCAACCCCAGTTGTACTTTTGGGTTAAGATCAAAGTGCTGTGCAAACATTTCTCTGCCGTTTTTGGACATCGCATCCCAAAATAAATTACTACACATTTTTTCGGGTCGTGGGCGTTGCGACCAGACATTTGTTTGATTTGAGTCCATTTCTTGGCCTTTGGCTTGGGCATTTTTCTACCCCCCCAAAACTTAATTGCAAACTAATTACACAAAGTAAATAGAACGCTCGGGGATCGACTTAGTCATAATTAGTGTGAAAATGGAATGTTTATGTGATTAAATTGGAACAATGGCGATGTGAATGGAAAGAAAAATGGTGCAAAAGTGAGTCTAAATGAATTAAGGGTATAAATAGCTTGAAGCTAGGAAATAATACACTTTTATGGTATATGAAATAGATATTGGTGACACAAAAATTATTGCAGTCTTAGAAGTTTATAGAAAAAAATGGAATGGTGTGAAATTTAAAATATTTTTTGGTTTAGCAAGCAAAACTTTCGTATCCCAAAAAAAATATCTCTAAAATAATTAATACAGTCGCTTAAATGCCATTACGTATGCAACCTAAAAAATTCGTTTGCTCTTAAAAATAAATAAAAAATAAAAATAAGAAAGAGTCACTCCAAAAATCTTTTATCTAAATCCAAAAAACTTTTCTTTCGTAAAAAGTTTATAAACTGCCAAAAAAATATTTTTGTACAAGTCTTACATGAAAAAAAAACTTAAACCCTACAAAAACAACACAAAAATTCTTCCAATAAAAATCGTCAAACAAAAAAAAACTGAAAAAAAAACCCACATAATGTAAGAAGAAATAGAGTGTAAAACCCACAGCTAAACCAGTGCCAAAGCTGCATCTAAATGCCAAAATCAACTTAGTTTTTTAAATCCAATAAATTAACCAATAAATAAAGATGGGCAATACCTCGTCCTCATCATCCGCAACGCATGGCGGGGGCAAGAGTTCACGCAAATGTCGAAGTCTACCCAACTCTCCGGATGTCAGAAGGTAAAACGTTTTTCCGTATTTTTAAATTATCCATAGATTTTCCAAGGAAACCGTCAGAGACACATCTCCTTTTTGGAGCCACAACACACTAATGAGTATCATTATGCGTACGAAAAGCATTTGAATTAAGCCAAATGTCAGCACAATAAATCAGGGGAGTGGAATACTCCAACCGAACGAAAACAGAGAACAAACTTCCACAAAATTTACGATAATTTCCCAGATATTTATAGAACAGATTCAGAGCTTTCCCACTCCACTCAAAAAAATATAGTGTTTTTCCGGGGTGTGTCTGTGAGAGGCTAATGGAAATGACATTTTGTGGTTTCTTCTCAAAAAGATGTATGCCGGCAAGTGCAAATTTTCCCAGATTTTCTTCTACTTCTCAGAGTGAAGGAACGATTCATAATTAATGTTTGGTCTATATCTTTGTTTGTGGTTTTTTTTTTGTGGCTTAATGTTCTTCCATGTCTGGAGGTGCCGAAAGAAACACCAGAATACGATGCAACACGCAACTGTCTCGCGGAAACAGAACTTGAATGAAAATCTTGGCTGCCAGCCAGACAGACGAATGCCATCTACAATATATTTTCACTGGAGCCCTCAGAGTTTGTTGCCCTTTCCCCCGCTCAGATTGCATAATCATCAGCGATCGTTGGAAATATTATTTAAAAATATATCAAAGTGCATTCTTGATAGCTGCACACACCCCCTGGAAAATGCCACTAGAACACCAACCACCATATCGAAAAACCTTTCAGATATGATGGAAATGGTGTGACATGCGCTCGTTCCACTATATTTCTGGTTCGCCCTTCGTTCAGAGTCAATAAATAAAACATTTGCCGAAAAGTTGCATAATTGAAAAGGAGAGAGAGGAATTCAAAACCAAATGTTTGGGCATCCCGTCTGGTGCTACTTATCGGAAGGAACACAGGCCCAGGGCACAGGACCACCCTTGGAAAACTGTGCAGGAACAACCACCCTGGAAACACACGCATCGAAAAACCCAAATAAACAAACACAAAATGTTGTCAGCTGCATTTGGAGTTTGCTTTTTGGGTGTGAAAAATGATTAGAGAGGCAGATACCAAAGCTGGGAAATAAGTAAATCATTTGGCAGTGGGCTGAAGATTAAAAGGAACTGCATTTAAAGACTAAATTAAAGGAGGAACATTTAAACTTAGTAAGAAAGAAAAGACACTTTCAAAATGCAAAGATTTAATGGCAACAGAACTGTTAATGATCTCTGACTAAATATAGAACTGAAAACATATCCATTTATGTGGCAGAATCTTCTAAAAATAACACACAAGAGATGAAAACGTAAACGACAGAAACAAACTGCAAATTATGTTCCATATTTAATGACTCTATAAAGAAGACCTGAAGTGGGGGGACTCACTTTTATGTCTTGAGTAATTTATGAACTTTGACTAAATATAAAAAAAGGAAATGAAATGGGGATTAAACAAAATACGAAATGTGGTATGAAATGAGTTTTTGATAGTAAAAATATATGATTTATGAGTGTAATTTTGGACAGCTAGGAAACTGTCGCATAGATAAATTTTATATATTTAAATATATTTCTACAAGGTTTCTTGGCATTTATCATTTAATAGAATGTCTGCTAAAGATTTATTCTTTTTTTTTATATACATAAATAATTTATTTCAATTTCTTTTCGATTACCTTTTGAAATCCGTATTCATTTTTCACTAGAAATAATCCTTTAAAAGAGCTTTCAGCTCTTTTCGAAGCTCTTCTTAAACCTTATTCTACCCTTAGCAGTAGCTTCTACCCCTTCAAAATCCTTTTCTGCTCTACAAATTCGTTGCCCCTCTCCAGAAGTTATTTAATTTTTAAAGATAAGCCAACACGTGAGTTCATTTTCTGAGGTATTCCATTGATTCAGTGAGTGAAAGAGTCTTCTTGCTCTCATATGAAGTGAGTGTGTCACAAACCGCCCCTTAAAAAGTGTAATTTCTACCCCCACCACTAATAATCTCAGGCCATGTACTTACGAGTATATGTAGGCTATATGCGAAATGCTGCACAGAAGCAGTGGAAGTGGAAGAGTGGAAGTTGCTACTTGAGTTTTGTGGCAAGTGTGAAAGAGAGTCGAGTCGAGTCGAGTCGAGCTGAGCCTGCTTCTGTGAGTCCCTTTAGCTTTTGCCCAGCACTTGATGATGTAGCTTCTTGTTTGTTTGTTTGTTTGTTTGGGGCCACTCTCCATTTGTGGCTGCCGCTGTTGCTACTGCTGTTTGCGGCTTGTTTGCAACATGGAACCTGCTGCATATTTAAAGATGTCAACCGCATCGTCCCCGCCGCAGCAGTCAACACAAAAGGTGGCAGTCCAATGACGACGACAGCAGGCCATTAGCAAGCAACAACATCTTTGAGTTGCCTCCTCCGACGCACGTGTGTTTATTACCAGGTGGAATGGGGGGAGATCCACTCCTCTTCCTCCCTCTAGAGGTTGAAGCGGTGTTCCTACACCAGAGGAGGAAGGTTTTCGAGGGCTCTAGCAGACGCTATTAATTGTTTCTTGTGGCAGAACAACACACAGCTGCAGCAGCAGCAGCAGCAGATTCTGTGGCTGCAGCTGCAACAGCAACTGAAAGCTGAGAAAATGCGTCTGTCGCTTCGAAGAACTTTTCGCTTCGTCTAATAACTGAAAATCGTGACTTTATGTCTGCACTTGAAAATGAAGACAAGAAAAACACAATACCAAGCCATGGAATATGGCTATCCATAGTGCTAGTAAAGCAACTCCCAGAGGAGAGGAGAGGATTCCATTGAGGGGTTACACGACTCTTAAGAATGAACACGTTCACATTCCCCACGTTGCTGCATATCGCATTACACACACACACACACCGACACATTTCTAATGTCAAAAGACATTGTGACATGGCTTTTAGTAATAAACAAAGCTCTGGTGTTTACGATGATGTCTAAGACCCACCTCCAACTCCCCAGAGATGCATACTTTCCCCATGGCTCTAGATATTTCTTCAAGCGGGGAAACTAATCGTAGAGCAGAGCGCAGGTTTATGTTTAATTTCAATTTAAAGTTCAACATGAAAAGGCTTTTAAAAAGCTAGAAGATGGTGGGGAAAAAAGTGCAAAAAAGCAAAAGAGTTGGAAAGAAAACTGCCTCATGTTTGCTCACTTTTCTCTCTTTAAACTATAGATAGATTCTCCATAGGAAATTTTATAGCTCATTTTGTTAGCAGTTTATGCAAAAAACATTCGAATTTGTATACACGTCAAGCAGCAGTGCCACTCGGTTGAATTAGCGCTTAACATGCTTCAACTTCAGCCACTAATTTCTAATAGAATTGCCCTTTAGTTATGGACATAAAATAAAAAAAATAGACGCTGCCTTTGTCGTGGTACGGCGGTCTCTTGAATAGCTCTTTAATTCGATTCTCTACTCCTTTGGGCATCCCATATCAATGGCATATAATTATGCTTATTACCAGCCAACCATTCAACACCTACACACAAAAGCCTCACGAAGGGAACCACAACTTCATATATAAAACACTCCCATAAGATGTGGCAGCTCGAGTGGTGCCACTTGGACACAAAACTTCCATAAATTCTGAACATCAGACCCCAAGACAGCGAATCGTTTTTTTTTTTTTGTAGTTTCTCTCTGCTGTTGTTGATTTAACGTGACAGACGGCCAGCGGCGGCAAAGCTGCATGTACCTGGCTGGATGCGGTTAGCGGTGCTTCGGTAGCCAGCCACCAAATTGCTGTGGCAAATTTATGAAAATTTTGCTGCCAGCCAAATGACTGCCAAAAGACGTTTTCCACCAAAAGGTTTTTTCTGGGTTAAGATGCAAGTGAAAATGATTATTTAATGGGCATTCAAAGTTCAGATATCTATAGATTGTAGTGGAAATGTTATCTTTGGATAACTGGGGGAAAGTTTCTCTCTTTCTCTCAGACAGAAAAATATGCAACTCTGCGGCCGAAGGGCCACGGCCTGTCGGAAGATTGCAAACTTCTAACCATAAAAGGTGCAGACTGCAGACCTCGTAATAAAAGCGAAAGATGCCGCTACATAAAAGGCAGCAACCCCCTGGCAAATGACCAAAAATGGTCAGAGAGTCGTCGAATGAAGGAGCCGTAGCCACAGCCAGTTGGAGGCTGCCCCGCTTGGAATGCAATGGGTTTGAGGAGGAGGAGGAGCAGGGAAGTCTCTCTCTCTGGGCTTTTAGAAGCTGTTGCCATGACAAATGCAACTCAAGTGACACATTGTATGCCTCGTAAATGCACTGAGCGAAAACGCATCAAGTAGATCCTTTTGACTTGTTTTCCAGCTGTGGCCCCTCAGTGCAGTGCAAAACTAATCGGCAGTCGCCCAAGCGGGAAGAGGCGAACGGAAAGGTTGGATAGAACACTTTTTTGTTGCCCACTGTTTTTTCATATATTTATACAAATGGCATTGCCACACACTGTTTCCCCTGCCCTGCCCCCTCGAACGTCACACGGAAATGTTTAGCGACAAAACTGCGTGGGCCGTGGGGCAAGAGCAGGCAAGGCACGGACCAGAGACCCAGACCCCAACACACAGGTGAATGCCACCAAGAGGCAATGGCAGCGAATCCACACCGAGTACGAGTGCGAGTGCGAGTATTATGAGCCCCATACACACGTACGCGAATGTCCCTCTCTGAATGGAGGAGTCGTCGTCGTCTGCAACCAGCAAAAAGGTCAAAGACATTTGGCAGCTGTTGCGGCTGATGATGCTGCGTGCCTTTTCTGCTTCTGGTTGTTCTGTGCAACATCTGATTCTGTGAATCTCTGAATCTGTGTGTTCTGTGTGCTGTGTGGAGCTTCACTCCTCCAGAGCTACACAAATCAAAAATGCGTACTAAAGACGTAAATTCAATTTGCGTGGAAACTAAATAAAGAGATTGTGGAGGCGCCCCAGCGCACATCTCTTTTGACATGTGACACCTGAAAGATGCAAAAACGGAGATAGACACAACAACAGGAGATGCATTAAAGGAGTGATGCAAGGGGGAGACACAATATAATGATACAAAATGCATTTCTGAACAGTAGTTACAAAGAGGATGCCATGCCAAATAGCGTGGGCTTCCACAGAAGTTGAAAGGAACGAAGAAAGAAAATGGTAATGAAATCATACAAATGAAGGCCTAACTATGGTCTGTAGCCAGCAAAAGATGCTTCGTCGTTGATGAAGTAACAGATACAACTCGTAACTGAATATTATACATTTTTGGCTATTTTGTCAAATTTTTGAATGGTATTTTTTAGATTTATGATTTTTTTAATTCATCTTTAATTTAAATCGTATTAGTTCAAGCTATTTCTGGTATTCTGGTATTTTTTCTTATATTAAAATATAAGTTTGCACATTTAAAACAAATTTGTTTGTTCCTCTTTGTTTAAAAGCATTTTTTTTAATCTAGTATTTTCCTAGAATTTGTCTGCTATTTTTCTATCATATTTTGGGAACTATTTATAGGTTCTTTTTCCAAATATTTATTGAAAATTTCCTTTGAATAAAAAGAGACTCCTGATCATTTCAAGATACTCCCAATCTATACTCTTCACTCTCCCCTCGCACACATGTGGCACTGGCAGGCACCTCTTCAAATCACAGATACGTCTGAGCTACCTCTCAATATCTGTGTATCTTTTGACTTTTGCAGACAGACAAACTTTCAGGTTTCCTTCCTTTTCCTTGCAACGAAATAAACTCGGCAGACGTCTTGTGCGCGGAACAATAAAATGCAAATAAAATAATATGAAAGTAATTTTGAAATTTTTACCAAGTTTCGTGATGTTGTTTGTCTGTGCAATGCAGGCAGGGGAAAAGTCTACCAAAAGAAATGGGGGGAAAAAGACTACCAAAAGGAAAGGGAGGAAGGATTCTTAAAAGGCAAAGGATGGGCCATCCTCTCGCAGGAGTCTGGCATGCGTATTTAATTTCCAGCAAGCAGCAAAGGAGTGCACGGGGCGCGTGGCTGTGCAACTTCATTTTGTCTGTCAGCTTTGTTTCTTTTTTATTCTCTCTCTCTCTGTTTTTTATTCATTTAATACAATTGTTAACCGTTCTACCGCCTCTGCTTGCTAGTCTTGACGGACTTATTAATGGCCAACAGCAGTGGCAGTGGCAGTGTCGGCGGCAACCAATAAGATACATTTGTATCTCAGGGCTTTGTCTGGCATTTTGGCCCGGCACCCCCGCCTAGAAGTTTATGTGAGACTTATTAAAAGTTATTTCTCTTTTTATTTCGCTCTTAATTTGCCTTTTTAATCAGCCTTATGACTAATTGCGCAAGAAAACTGAAATGGAAAAGCTAAAGAAAATTATTTAGTTAAAGAAAAAATGAATAAGAAACAAGTCGTTGGGGTAATTATCCTTGGAATAAGTGAGAGATTTAGTAATCTAAAAGTAAATTAGTTGCAGAAAGTTTGCCAGTTTTCCACTTTTCCATTTGGTAATTGTTTAATGATTTTTTGTTTTTATTTTCTTCAAGCTGCAATTAAATTAAATCGAATTATAAATGTAAATGAAAAAAGTCGCGTATAATGTGCATTTAAATCCGCACTAGGCCCAATCCACAAGTTGGAATTACCATTTGATTGTAGGACAATTACGAGCATTGAGCCGCAGCCAATCAACGAATCAACGAATTGTTCCATGTGGCAACTACCGCGACTACGCGGTTTATGGCAGACAGGCAGACAAAAGTATCTTTACCTTGATATGCAAAATTATGGGGGGCGCACACCACACTTCACGACATTCGCATCATAAAAATATTTATTGCAGTAAAGTTTTTTTTTATGGCACTCACAGGGGCTTGCCGCTTGCTTCATTAATTTAAAGCGTAAATTATGGTACAAAAAAAGTATCTTGCAGATACTTGTACGTTTACGGGCCATGCAAATGAGGCCCTCAGACAAGCTGTTAATGTTGACAGGACACAGCCCACAGCCCACACGCTCTCCGCACTGTCATAAAAACTCATAAATAAATATGTTTATAAAATCTGTAAAAGTCTGTACAAATTAAATGCTACATTGTTGTTCTTGCTGTTGTTGTTGTGTTCTTTATGCAGTTTGGTAATAAGATATCCTGTCTTTCTTTTTTTGCAGACAAATAGCACCCGCCTATAAGGTCAATGGCGGCACTGCCATACCACTGCCGGCCACCGTTATGGTGCAACGTCGCTGTCCACCGGATAAAGTGCGTCCACTGCCACCGACACCAAATCATACGCCATGTAAGTATCATCCCATCCACTGCCCCACTCCCGTGCGTATGGATGTATGGGAGCATGGGAAATTTATTAAAAAATCTTTTTTAAACCCTTAACCAACCCTTCAAGCAGGGGAGTCCTGTTCTGCAGGGGAGTCTGCTCATTGTTTACTGGGAATAAACAAATTTCAGGTCCGCAGAGTCAGAGCAAACAACCCCCAGGACGTGGAACTGCACTTAGCTCTCCTTCTACACTCCACCCTAACCTCCTAATTTTTGGCTTAGCCCTTTCCATGTGGAGTTCTGACCGAGATTTGTTGTGTCATTTGGAGGGCGTTTTTCTCTCGCTCCCCCTGTAATCAAGGCTCTCTGGGGGATACTTTTGGGTTTGGAATTCTGTATAGAAAATCTCTTGTGATTTGCGGTAAAGGTAACTGCATTTTTCAATTAATTATGTGGACTTGGAAAAAGAGAAAGAGGCCATGAAAATTATTCAACTTTATGACAATTGTTGTTTAATTTAACTTCATATATTTCCTACATTTTCGAAGACTTATTTCCATAATTATTCATTAAATTCTTTGGTTAATGCTTCAAGAGAAGCGCAGCTAAAACTCAAACCTAAAACCAGTTTTCAGCTTAAGATACTTCACCTTTTGCTGACCCATTTCTCAAAAGGAATTTCTTCGTTTCATTGTTAGTCATATTTTTAGAGCATTTCGAATGATTTATATAGCGATATTTGGCTGCTTCTTGGCGCAGATATAAATCACGGGGGCGCATAGAGAGAGAGAGGGCGTCTCCTCCCCAATCTGTTATCAGCCTCACGCACAGCAATTAATTAAGTTTAATGTCCGCATTGGCCTTTAGCATTGATTTATATGGTTGACTTTCAAGAGGAGTCGTCGCCTCCATCCAACGGAGCCTCCTCTTCCTTTGCCTGTCCCTGACATTGACTATAAGTGGGCGCCATTCATCGTGTGGGCTATGGTGTGCTCTGTGTGGGTTAACAGTTCTTTAAAACACGTTTCTTTATCCTACTTTTGTTGTCCTTCTTTGCAGCCATACCCGGACTGGGCAAGAGCGGAAGTGATTTCAATACGAGCCGTCCAAATAGTCCGCCCACCAGCAATCATACAATTCAAAGCCTCAAGAGTGGCAATAACAACAGGTAAGGAAAGGAGTCATGAATACGAAACGGTGTATCGTTTTTGGTTATATCTGTATCTATAGAGATGAAAAAATGTGAACAATCAGTGGATAAAATGTAGATGGATGGAAATTTTGTTCGATTTATCGAGATTTAATGATTTGTATAGAATAGATACAACGATTTTCATTGCACTTTTTGATGTCAGTCATTATCCGATAAATTCGATTTTTACCAGATATCGATTATATTTCGATTACATTATGTATCGATAAATCAGAAAAAATTTCTATCCCACTACCTATGATATTTTCCAACATAAATGATAAATTTTAATGCTTATCGATAACTTTCGATAAAAAATCGATTTATTCCTATTAATTTGTGTCCCTAGAATTCCTCCAATTAATCGTAACTTTTCTACTTTTTCACAGCCTACGTCCACCGAGTGTCAAAAGCAACCACCAAAGCGGCATACCCTCACCAAGCAGCCCCCAGACGACCAGCAACACAATGACGACGCAGCCAGCAGCAGCTGCTCCACCGCAGAAGCACTCGATGCTGGACAAGCTGAAGCTCTTCAACAAGGAGAAGCAACAGAATGCAGTGAATGCGGCCAGTGTGGTGGCAGCTAATAAGTCGCAGGTCCAACAGCAACAATCGAAGCGCACCTCCTCCTCGTCGGGGTTTAGTTCGGCGCGTTCCGAGCGCTCCGACTCCAGTTTGAGCCTCAACGATGGGCACAACTCGTCGCAGCTGAAGCCCCCGAGCATCAGTGTCTCGTCCCAGAAGCCCCAACAGAAGCACAACACAAAGCAATCGAAGCTGTTGGCGGCACAGCAGAAAAAGGAGCAAACCAAGTCGAAGCTTGACAAAAAGGAGAAGAGTCCGGCCCGTTCGCTGCACAAGGAAGAGTCTGGGAATGAGTCGCGCAGCTCCACTATGGGCAGAGCGGGAAAAAGTTCACTGGCCAGAGGAGGCCTCGGTCTCGGGCTGCAGGTGGAGAAGAATACACTGAAGACATCGTCCAAGTCCTCGCTGCACTCCAAATCGGAGTCAAAGAGCTCGTTAAAGGGTTCCGGAGCCCAACAGCAGCAGATGTTGCACAGTCCGAGTGGCACGGGTCTGCCCAAACCGATTGCGGCGATCAAGGGCACCAGCAAGCTACCAGCACCATTGGGTGGAGAGCTTCTAAAGCGGGAAACCAGCGACATATCAGCAGCCAATCAGGCAACGCAGACAACACAGAACATATCCATGGCCGTGGTGCAGGAAGGCCCACAGCCAGCACAGAGCAGCACAGCTACACAGCCACATATCCTAAAGGGTCCTGCGCCACCGCCGTACTATGCGAACAGCAGTCCACCCGCACACATATCACAAGGACATGCAGGAATGGGAGGATACCTGAGTGAACCCAGCGCGCCACAGCAGCAGCAGCAGCAGCTGCAGCAGGGGATCTACGGCAGCAGCAGCAGTGGGAGTGGAAGTCGCCTGCTACAGCCCAAGACAGCGCTGAGTGCCCCACGCAAGTTGGAGTACAATGCAGGACCCCACATCCTCTCATCGCCACCACATCGAGGGGCAGGTCTGCAGCGTCCAATGCCCAATTCGGCACCGAATACGCCCACTGCATCGCCGAATAAGTTCCACACGATACCCTCGAAGATTGTGGGCACCATTTACGAGTCGAAGGAGGAGCAGCAGCAGCAACAGCAGCCCCAACAGACAGGCGGCTGTTCCGCCGGAGCCTCAGTGCTGCCAATGAGGCCACTGCTGCGCGGCTACAACTCCCATGTGACGCTGCCGACGCGCGGAGCACGCGGTGGCCACCATCATCCGCACCAGTCGTATCTGGATTTCTGTGAATCGGATCTGGGGCAGGGCTACTGCAGCGATGGGGATGCGCTGAGAATTGGCAGCTCACCGGCCACCAGTCGCTATCATGACATCGACAATGGCTATCTATCTGAGGGTAGCAGTGGCCTAAATGGCTCAGCACTCGCTGGCGGAGCGGTGTCACATGGCAAACACTTTCTCAGCATGATGAGGGCCAGAACACAGCTGCCAACGACCATTGAGGAAAGGTGAGTGCTAGATTTAGGGTCTGAGAGATCAGCAGAGAGTTTAGTTTTACTTTTGGATAGCTTTTTGCTTTCATTCAGGGAAGATTTAGCTGAAAATGAGAGCTAAGAGCTGTCTAAATGATATCTTAAGTGATGGTTCTTTATTTTCCAAAGAGTTACAACTGATTCCAGAGGTAAAATCAAGTTCCTACCATCATCATGACTCATGTGAGAGACATTTCTTTTGCTGCTGCCTGCCAGCAGTAGTAAGTGGAGAGCGGCAGAGCGCCAGAGTCGCGACACCAATGAGTAATCGCAACGCAGTAATTGCCGTTGTATCGCTTCGCATTGCTTCCAAGAAGCACAAACAGAGAAGCGCCTCCATGTGGCGCATTTGCTTGCTTGCGGCCATAAAAAACTCGAATTGCGGTGCCGGCTTTTGACTTTGACTTTAGGCCTCAGTGCATTTTGGAATGGTTTTTTGTGTCATTTGTTTTAACATTTTGTTGCTGCTTTCTTTTGTGGTTCGAGTGGTGGTTGGCTGAGTGTGGCACGCACCATTTGGGCACACTTTTGGTGTCAGGGGCAGGGGCACATCTGTGCATAAAAAACTGTCTGTCTGTCTGTCTGTCAGTGAGAGAGAAATAGGCCTCGCCTAGCCTCCTATCATCAAGTGATTGTGAAGCAGAGTTAATTGCAGGCTGCCACTTGTGGCACCTTAACGACTTCCTGCCACATCCAGGACTCTCTCCCTCTCTCTCTCTCTCTCGCCAGTGTGAAGCGTGTGGAAGTATCTTCTAGCATACTCCACTTGAGGGGATAACAAAACTCAAATCCAGCGATCAAATTGCCAATTTGCATAAAGTCCACTCGATGTTTGACTGTCATGTTTCCTGCTTCCTGGGATCTCGTATTCCATGTCCCCTCTCGCCCCTTGCCACTTACCCCTTGCTGTGTGTGTGTGTGTGTGTGTGTGTGGCATCCCCATGCCTCTTGCTGTGGCATGTCAAATGTCATTTACAATTTTGTCAACAGCAGACGACTCTTGACTCCTGATTCTCGACTCTTGACAATGGACAATGCTGGCTCCTTCCTCTCTCTCTCACCCTCTCCCTTCGTCACCTGTCGAATACCAGTGGGGTGGGGGGCATGGCAATGCTATTGATTCACACATTCAGTCAGCAGATACGAGTGCCTCGTATCCACGATATCCCATAGATAGGAAACCCAACTACAGGCACTTGAGAGCCAATATAATAGGTGGGAATTTCCTCTTTTAACAAGTTCTCTTATAGGTTTTTGATATGAAGGAATGGAAATGGAGGTGACATAATTGGGAACAAGGAAACGACAAAGAAAAAACTAAAGAAAGTTATGCTCAAAGTAGCTGAAACTTTTATTCTGATTTCTTTTGGGAATATTTTCATTAATTTTAAAGTATACAAAATATTTTGTATTTAATTTTAAAGTATCCAAAATATTATGATTTTGATTCAGCTTTTTCTGAATTGTTAAATATTTAAGGATTCAAAATTTAAATGAATATTTTGTCTAGAAACAGTTTTAAAAATATGGAAAAGATTCTGGCTTGAGGCGGTAAATCATCCAAAAATTATATAGAGACTTTTGGGGTACACAAAAATTATGTACGAAATTAGGCATAGATAAAGGCTCTTCCTATTTAATATTCATTCACTTGTTTCTTTTTTCTAAGACACTCTCTGAGCACTTTAATTTAGTGATTAAACATAACAAAATGCCCACAAATTATGTGCATCTGCATCTGCCTCTGTCTCTGTCCCAGCCTTGTTTGACAGCATTCAGCATTCAGCAGCTGTCGCTGCATAAAAAACACATCATGCCATGCCATGCCATTCCATTTCATAAGGCACTTGTCAGAAATGAAGCTTTGCCCCATAGCCACAACTCAACGCATTTCATTAAAAAGCGCTTATGGATGGACAAGAGATGTCTAGGGAGGGGTAAAATAAAAAAAAGGAGGGCAGCAACTCCCACAGTCCGAGTTTTCACATTTTCATTAGGTTGCGGTTCTTGCGTTTGATCTATGAAATTAATGCAATGCCATGGGCCATGGGCCATGAACCATGGGCACAGAACGCAGAACGCAGACCGCTCGCTGCTGCTGATGATCCCTCTATAAATAGGAACAGCTGTCGCGGCTGTCATCGAAGCCCTGCTCTAAAGAGAGAGAGAGAGAGAGAAATGTACTGGACCCCACTCTAGCGAGAACTACCTACTCCTCCTCCTTCCAGAGAAAGATTCTGACCCTGTGATGACTTTTGAGCCCTTGGTCACGTACTGCAAGTTGATGGAAAAAATGTTTTGTAATTGAATTTTAATGCACGCCGCAACCTGTCGCATTAGTGTCACCCCCAAGGGTCGTGTATCTCAGGGGCAGGGACAGGTAGCTAATCAGTTGCGGTGCAGACACCTGCAGGACATAATTTGTGAAGCCCAACAAGTCCAAAAAGGGATACCCCTCAGCAGGTCCAGGAAGCTCCTCGAGCTTATGACGCCTCGACATGACTACCCGCCGCCGAAGGCAGTCGCCAGTTTGCAGTTGTCTAGCCATGAAAGTAAATCAAAATGCAGCAGCAGGATACTCGCACAAGTGGAAAGTACACCCAAAGGAAGCAAACAGACAGAACAGAACAGAAGAGACTGCTGCGAGGTGCATGCCGCACAGACACAGGATGTAGGGGGGGAGGCTCGTTGTGGACTCCCAACTGGACGCCGCACACATATGGCGGCCGGCTGGCTGCACGACTGACTGCCTTTCTTCCTTTGCTAACGCTCCTCTCCTGCATTTTCTCCCCATTTTATTTAATAACGCATTTTTCAATTCATTTGATTTATGGCTGAGGCGTGTGTTGCAGCCATTTTCCACACACACTTAAATTCCTTTGGAACCGCTTAAAGTTGCCGCCCGCCACATTTTCCGCAAATTGAAAATACATTTTCGCCCCTCAATTCTCTCACTCTCTTTCACGTACAAAAAACACAAATTGTTTTTATTAATTCAATCCAAAATTCAGTGAACCAACGGCCTGAAGCGAGGTCTAAAAATGTCCAGCCTTTCCACCTGTTTTTCCCACTCCACTCTCCCGATGACCCCCTGACCCTGGCCTGTTGTCCACTCGAGTGTTCAATGGCAACCGGAATGGACCTGCCTGTCGCCTGCCTCATTTCGATATGCCCCTCATTTTTATCATACTCATATTTTTTGGAACTCCAAGTGGAGTGCCTTTCTGGCGTTAAATGAACTGGAAATTTCGGGGTTTATTCAATTTGGTGGGCTCTCTTTTTCGTAATATGATGAAACATAACATATTTTTTATTATTAAGATGGGGTGGCAGTAGAGGCTTTCAATTTGGTAGTGTTTTTATTAAGTGTATACTATTTTGGTGAGGGATAAGTGGCGGGATTCCCTTTTATTTTCGATAGTTTCTCAGAACCTTGAACTGTTATTAGTATAATAAAAATCTGGTTTATAGGAGGATACTTTCAAAATTATCCCTAAATTTCATAATATTGTTTTTTCAAATGAGTCATCGAATAAACCCTATTTTTTGGGTATAAATTGGATCCCAAAAAGTGGAGAAATTGACATACATATATAGAGCTGAGAAAGTTTGAGTCTTTATCCAAGGGTAAAGAATGGACATTTAACATTAACATTACCATTACATTACCATTAACATTACTTTAACATTAAATGTTACAAGACTTTTTAGCTCGCGAAACTCTCGCTGAAACCATGAGGGCGCCACTGCGCCATGTAGATTCCATGCGAAAACTCATGAACTGTAGATGGCGCTGTAGACGCTCAGGCTTGTTGGCAACATTTCGATTATCAACATTTTCGTGCTGTCAGACACATTTCTTGCCAACCTCCAGGCGAAATCTGAATATTAATGAAAAATATGAATAAAATATGAATTTAATTCGCCCGGTCCAAACGTTCCCATAGATTAAAGCTTTTATACATAGATACATAGATAGCTAGATAGATGGATATATGTAGGTAGTTACATAAATAAATAGATATGTTATGTACTACAGCTGCCGTTTTCCGTTTCAAATGCATCAAAGACTCAAAAGAGATTATACTGCACTTTTCCCTCCCCACCCCTGTTGTCTTTCTGTCACTATTTTTGTATTTTTCCAATCAAATCCCCCGACATCATTGCATTGGCCCGAGCTAAACAATTAAAAGCAACTCAAAGCGAAGCGTGTGGCAAAGCATTCGTAAGCCTTTAAGCCATAACTGACCTTTCCACATCATGCCACAAAAACAAAACAAAACAAACACACACACAGATACACGCATACAGAAACAGATACTCGTGCAGCTGAACACAGCTAGAGATACATTCGTATATGGGGGAGCATTGAATATGCCCGAAAGCGTCTGTGGCTGGCTCTGTGACTGTTGCTTGGATTCGTTTTCTTGGCTTAATCGTTTTCCAATAACTTTGGCATAGCTGCTGCTGCCACATTCTCGTACTTTTCGCAATAATTATAAACGTGTGAGACGTTAAGTATAGTTTTGGGGGATTTTATTTGGCTACACTGGGAGAAAAAGGGGAAAGAAATAAAAGGAAAGCAAGAAATGCATTCAAAATCTTGTCTTCTGCTTGGGCTGTGCTTTAGTGAATTATTTAGGCGGAAAAACTAATTAATTATAGAAAATACAATCTTAATTCCCTAAAGAATCTTCTGAAAATTAAAACTCTATGACTGGTGGTCTCTTTTCTTTATAGACCCCGTTTTTCCTCAAGTACTTCCTCCTTCTTTGTTCTGTAAATGATTTAAAAAAAGTTTATTCAACTGTTACCTTGAAAAATGGTTTTTTGCAATTTATCCAAATTTCCTTTATATCTTTTTGATACATATTCGTTTGACCACATCCCAGTGCCTGCTAATAATTTCAATATTTGCTGGTGCCAGACGATGATTTAATGATTGATTAGGAGGGGGGCCTGCTTTCTGCCCCACTCGTTGATTAATGATTGTGGAATATATATTGTGGATAAATAAAGTTCTTTTGTGCTTGGAGTGAACCGCACTGCTGCCAATTAGTTGGACTTTTTCCTCAACAAGTTTTTCCAGCAGCCTCAGCCAATCAGCAACAAATCAAGTTTTCGCTTTTCATTCACCAGAAACCCCAAACACACACACCTGTACAACAATTTTTACGCTTTTAGTTGGAAAATTCGCTTGGACAAGAACCAGCCCGCCCTTGGCTCAATTATTTTTGATGGCGTTGTACCCAAAAACCTGGTCTATCGAACGCCCAAACAATGCAAAATGCGAGACAAGTTTCAGTTATTTTGAATGATGGCTAAAGTTGCGAAAAATACGAGTAAAAAAAGTCTCGAGTTTTCGAACTGCAATTCCGCTCTTAAGTTTATTTCGAGCGCGCTCTCTCTTTCGAACCATTTGTTGCTTTTGCCAGACAGTCTGGCATTTATTGTGGAGAGAGAGATGGCTATAAAGGGTAAGAAAGAGAGGGCGACAGAGAGGGGTAGAACAACCCTCCCACATGCAAGTGTGAAGGGGCGTGGGGAAGCGTGGACTTTTGACATATTGAGCAATGAAATTCCCCTGCTTCTGAGTAGCATGATTCACATATCATATGAAGGAATAAAAGTGCATGAAAAAAACGAATGAATTACTGAAATATTTATAAGATTCTTTTTGGTTCCTTGGGAGTGCAAAAGAACACCAAAATTCTGTAGCTTAGCAAAACGAAGGACTTAAATAAGAAGTAATTAAGGAGTTGAGAAAGTTTTTGCTTATCAAAAAAAAGTACTCTGACACACAGGAATCCCTGTAGTATGAAATTAAGTAGAAATTTCATAAATATCTAAGAGAAATTAATCTTAAGTCGCAAAAGTCAATAGTTCTTATACTAGATATGATAATTCAAGATTTTTATTTTGAATTAATGTCATTTATTTATTTTATTTTTTACAATTTCTTGAAAAATTGTATTTAAAAGCTAGATTTTTCGACCATTTTTAAGACTTTTACTAGAATCTGAATCTTTGAATTAAAATCGAAAATCGTACATTAGGCAGATTAATTGATAGTTTTAAATAATATTTGTTTTATTGTATTTATTTATTTAATTCATTTTGAATGAATTTTCATCCGAATCATAGAGACTTGTTCTTTTTGAGTGTAGAATTCGAACATTTCAAATTTAGAATTGCCACCGAAAATTATTTTTTTTTTTTAATTTTTGTTCTTAAATATCTTTCCTTCTCACAATAAGCGCTTTTGTAAACATTTAAAAAACTTTTATCTGAAATTCATTCATGAGGTTCCACAAAAACCTTTGCACACATTTCCCAGCCACCAATTGCCAGCCACCTACATTTACCTTAGCCCAACGTTTGTGTTTCAACCTTCATAAATAATCATGCCAGGGGGCTGCTGCTTAACTATTAAACAAGTGCGTGGCATGGGCCAGGCAAAAACTCGCTTCAGCCGACCGTCGACACACACACACACAGGTGGGCGGGCAGGTGTCTGCTGGTGCCTCTTGCCACCTCTGCCTTTGCCTCATGTTGCATGTGGCAGCAGCAGCAACAACCAACACACACCTTTTACTTTCAACACACAAAAACGCCGACAGTCAGTGGACTTGGATCCACTCTCTTGGCCTGAGTTTTCCCTCTCTTTTGCGTGTTTCTCTCTCTTGCCTGCTTTGCTGTTCGAAATTCTGTGCTCTTTATTTCGAACTCGTGAGTTTTCCACTGGCCGTGGCCAGTAAACGTATTTGGGCACTCGGGCATTGCGGTTGCTGACGGTTGTTGACGGTAAATCGAATTCTTTCCAAAAATATTCCAAGAATATTTCAAGGAATATTTCAAGTAATTTAAAAAATATTTCTAAAATGTTAGACAGTATTCAAATGAAAGTTTAACTTGCTTAGAAATAAATATAGAGGAAATATGGATTATTATCTACAAGATATTTGATTTCTGTGTGTGTGTGGAAAAGTGCAATCAAAATTTGTGAGTGTGCCATAAAGTTCTCGTAATATTTTCTGCTGCCTACTTTGCGGCGTGTTTGTTTTTGTGGATATGAGTGGTGTCTAAAACTTGTTCAATATTTGTGCAGAAGCAAAAGGTAAAGGTAAATGTTGTTTAATTAATACGAGCTGAGCCTTGATTTTGGGCCTCAACAGGGGGCAGCCAAATGGAGGAGCAGCTCTCTCAGTCAGATGTGATGTGGAGATGTCAATGACTGTGGGATGTCCCTGGTCCCCGGGGGGCATTCAACTTCTAGCTTTTGTTTACTCTGTAGTGTGGAACTCTATCTCCTCTACCTCGCTCTGTTTGTGTGGGATGTCCTGCAACTCTATATCTCTGCTGGATGTTTGTGTGTTTTGTTTGTCCTTCTGTTTTGTGGAAATTGTATTTAAAGAGGGAGAGCGAAAGAGTCATAAAAAGCAAAGGGTCTGAGAGGGCAAAAGGTAAAACAAACAAACAAACACACTACGAGAAGGAGTCCAAGGGTTCACACATGTCCGCCAGTCCGTCGGTCAGTCAGCGCTGCTCTTCGTCTCCGTTTCGGTCTGTGGAATCGAATATCTCTATAAAGAGTAAACTCATCCCTCTGTCTATCAGCTGTCTATCAATTCTAGCAATTACTTGAAATGTCAGACAGATGGACATTTCATTCAACATTTTCTGGCCAATGGCCATAAATCTTTGCGGCTAGGACACATCCTCAAAAAGGGGGACATAAAACAGCAACAGGCAGGACGCTGCGCCCCCTCTCCCTCTGGATTGGTGTTTCCATGTTGCTCTCACCAGCTTTTTGTATAGAATTTACAATGAGCTAAGCGGCTTTGGGCACACGCCTCGTACGAGTAAGCACCGCAGAGGGTTAAGCGGGGGCTAAGCCTCGTGTCAGGCGTCGGGCGCCACATGGAGACGACTCCACGGGGCAGCAAATGCAAAGATGAACCAAAGTCAGATTAAATGAAGTAAATGTGAGTCCCGGGTAATTTAGCAGTGGATCCATTAGAAGATACAAAAGATAACTCAGCAGAAACTTTAATGAATTTTTGGTTTGGGAAATTAAGGATGTGGGATTATGGCTGATGCATAAACTTTGCAGAGGGTAAGCATATTGCACTGGGAAGAAGTTATTGGAATGTATTTTGAAGTAATCCCAAGAGATTCGTACTTTGAAATATGTTTAAATTAAGAAATTGGAGGGCAAATGAGAAGTTTTACCGAGAATATTATTGGGAATTTCGAATGTGCGAGTGCAGTGGAATGCTCTTGATTTGGGCAGTCAACTCTTTTATCGGGTACATTTTTTATACCCGTACTCTTTGGGTACGGGTATAAAAATAGAGTTGCGTACAGAAGCGACTCACACGTTCCTTCTCGTTGTATTTGTAATCCATTGAGTAAATCCATAGATCGTAGTTCCTCTGTTTTAAAGGCAGACAAAAGCCTTGGGTGTGAAAAAAAGAGCTTTGCTCTTAGAGAGCGCTTGGACTCTTTAATGAAAGCTTCTGAAACCCAAAATATGTTCTCCCCTTGAAGGAAATTATGCAATGCCTTTCCCTTAATCTCAAAAAGAACTTAAACAATCACTGCCACACCCACGCCTTAGCCTTTCGCCTTGGAGCTTCATTAAAGTGCAATGAACTTGGTGGGGGGGTTACGCTTCTCTTTCTGTGTGTTTCTTCTCTCCTTTAATTTGGGCTTGGGTTTGGGCCTCGTGCAACCATCCTCGTGCCTTGTGTGCCTTGGCCAAAATGGCACTTAATTTAATGTTAAATTTATGTAAGACAGTCGGAGGCTAATAAAAACGCCTCTCTGGCATAAATAAAAGTTTTATAGAGCGAAAGAGAGAGAGACAGACAGACTGAGAGATTCACACTATTGTTAGGGGGAAAAAGGCACAGGAAGAACACACGGGCTGAGGTAGATGGGAATACAGGAAAGGACATGGCCAGGATACGGGGCATGGACATGGGCATGGGATAGTACTATGCAAATGGCCGCATAAAATGGGTTAAACGATGTGGCCTAAAAACGCAGTTGGAAAACGAGTTTGCCGCAGTGTGGCAACTGTCAAGTGGCGAGAAACCACAGCAGAAGCCAACGGAGCACCAGCAAACCAACCAACAAATGCCGCAACACACACACACTCACACACAGACTGTTGCATGATTTAGGGCCATACGGTAAATGGCAAAATATATTTAGTTCCTTCAGGACTATACTCTTGACTATACTCCTGATGATCCTTTACATATTTTGCCCCTGAATTATGCTGCTGGAGGTGTGTCGCTCATATGGAAAATCGATGAGGGAAAATGTGATTAGCACAGCAACTAAAAGAAGCAACAGCAAGGGCAGGCAGCACCAAGGTAGGCGGTTCCTAGCCATTTGCGTGTCTTCCATCTTCAATGAAGTGGCAGCCCAATGACAGGCGGAGGAGTAGATCGAATGACAGTAGGGGGAGGAGATCCAATGACAGGCAAAGGAGCAGGCGGGTAGGCGGAGGACAGGCAGTGGAAAACTACAGAGTAACTTAACAAATGAGTTTATTAATGAGCAAACTAAACAGGTTCCGAGCGAGAACGAACAGTTCCCTGATATGCTCTCTGACAGTAGTGGTGGGAGGGTTGGGAAAAGTTTACTTTTACTTAAAGTTCAAAGGTTAACACTGAATGGAGAATGGAAAAGAGCACTACGACTGGCCGGTCGTACTTTGTTTGACGTATTTCTAATAGAAAAGCGGTCCATACTTTTAATACTACTAGGGAAAGCTTTGAAAATTAACACTAAAAAGATTTCTCTGAAGGTCAAAGCATTGAACTTGTGTTAATTGTAGTTCTGGAGAGGTTTTTCGTATGTTTTTATAGGCTAATATGCTGCTGCTTTCTGGAAACTAGAATTTCATTAGAGTTTTTTAGATGCCAACCATTTCACGAATTAAATTTTACCTCTAGGATAATTTTTTTGTAGCATTAAAAAGCATTTGGTTGAAGATATTTCCCAGTTTATTTCCTCACAAATCTTCCTTGACTAGGCAGATCTTTGGCAGACCTTTGCAGCTACGCACCGTTTACATATTTAAAGAAATTGCCCCATTCATTTATATCCCAAGGATTCCCTTTGCTCTGCCTGTCATTTCATGCATGTTTGATATTTTTCGCCAATTTTCCTCCAATTAAATGGTTTGCATGCCTCAAGCAAACAGCCGGAAACTCAACAATCCTTTTGTGTGCCCCAAGAGCCGGGACGGAGACCGGCAACGGTTACGACGGTCCTTTTCATTTATTAAAACTGTCAGCGAGCGAGCGGCATGGCAGAAGCAACAAGCAGGCAGTAGGCAGTAGGCAGCAGTCAGCAAAGGCGACAAAAAGTAGGAGGACGACGTCGACGACGACTGAACTGACTTATCGGCGCACAGGAAGAGGAAGGAGCAATCCTCCCACACGATAGCATTCTATGAATGGAATTCTGACAGCTTTATGGGCGTTACAAGCGCATTAATAAAAGTGTCGAACATGGAGGAGGCGGAGGCGTAGTAGGTGGAGGCATGCCCCAAAGCCTCGAGAGATGAGTTGGCACGCAACCTTCAACTGTATGTGTTACTGTGTGCCTGTGTGTGGGTGTGTATTTATTTTTCGCCGAGTTTTTCGCTGTTTTCTGTGTTGCTACTGTTACGCTTTTGGCCTTGTGAATGGCAGCAGGCCATTCGACATTCGACACTCGACACTCTCGAGTAGAAGGAGGCCTTCTTGCTGCTGCTGCTGCTTCGGACTGTGTCAAGGATTACAAGGGATAGCACCCAGCCATAGAGGGAGCCTACCCTCTCGTAATTACAAAAAAAATAAAAAACAGAGAAACAAAAAAACAAGAGAGAAAGCATTGCACACACTCACACACACATACATCAATTATGCAACCGACAGTTGTCCCCCCAAGGAAATGCTTTCCTTTTTGTTATGTGTGTTGCTTTTTTACGAGTTAGAGCATGGCCCGGCGGCCTGTCATTCATGAATTATGGCCAGAATGAAAGTGAGTTCTTTGCGCAGAATAAACCCAAAAAAAAGTTAAAGCTTTAACCAGCCTGAACGACAGACACTTCTTCGCTTTACTCCTTTACACTGAAGGGGGGAACTTTGGCAGAAAATGAAAATTCCTAGACAGCAAAACTTTTGCAGAGTTTTAACCAACGAGCGCGGCATGCGGCGAGTGGCGAAAAAGAAATGAAAGAAAAGCACAAATAAATGCTAATTAAATTAAGCACAAAACTTTGTTAATATGCTAAACAAAAGTTGTATGCCTCATCGGCAGCACTTGGGCAGCCAGAAGGGAAGAGGGTCTGTCTCTAGTTACGGATTTTTAATTAAAGAAGCTACAAATTACAGGGGGGTAGAGCACACACAACAGAGGCGACAATAAACAAGCGGGGGGTCAATGGGAGTAGTTTCAGGAAGGGCAAGTGGAGATAATGTAGCCAAAAGAGAAGGACAGAAACTAGAGAGACAGCAACTAGAGAGACAACGAGCTGAATTTCCACTCCTTTCTCTGCCATAAGAAACTCTTCTACATTCCTGTTTGAAAAATACTCGTGTTTGTACTGCATTTAGGTAATTTCTCACAGAGTAGTTTTCCATTTCCTAACTTGCAGGTATTTTTTTCTTTTATTTCCCTATTATGCCATTCCGCTCTCATCATCATTAGTTACTCTGCCACCCACTAAGGGTGGGGGCTAATGGGTGGTAGTGCCTTGTTTGAATTAGGGTCACAGCTCACCATTTTTGTCAAGGACCTGAAAATTCCATGCCTAATTATCGTACATACTCGTAAAAAGCCAGGCCCGAAATAAAATAAAATACAGCCAACAAAAATAATGCAGAAAGAGAAGGCCAAAAAATACTGTCAATTAGAAGCGTCGGCAATTACGCGAATATGTTGCCACCTCTGAAGCACTGAAGCACTGTGGCACTCACCCCTCTCTCAGGCCAGACCACAGTCTGTCCTGCCCTCCGCATTCAGCACGCCTCTTTTCCCCCTCCTTTTACCTATTTACGTGGCAAACATTTTTCATTTAAATTGAACGAACACGTGCTTTTCGGCCACGGCATAAATTAGAGCGACTAAATTAAAAATAAAACACGAACAACAAGGCAGCAGCAGGAGCAGGAGAAATATTTACCAAAAACAAAAAAAAATTAAATAGCTTCAACACTAAAGCGCAGACTTGGACCAACCGCTTGTTTATGGCTTTTCGCTTTTATATTGCAGTGAATACCCTTGAAATAGAGAGGGTATGATGGCTCTTGAAAAGGAGTTTGAACGAAAGAAAGGAGCAAATGGTTGGAACGCCATAAAGGGTGTTCTTTTCTGAGTGAAACTATGATCAGAGGATTAGAGAAATACGAAACAATTAATTAGATTATATTTATGGTTTTATATATAATCTACAACTGGTATAGGAACGTTTGATCGCTACTATACTAAAGCAACAATTTACCGAAAAGGAGTTTTTGTATGAAAAATACTCAAGTTTTCAAAAATAAGCCAATCAAATTTCAAAGCTGCATTTCTGTATGCTTCTTTTTATTACATAAACAAAACTTAATGCAAATCGAATGACAATAATCGTATTTCTTACACAAAAACAAATGCTCGTAGCTTTCCAGGGTATCTACTCATTCAGGCCTTAAGGGCAATATTTTCCTCTATGCTTTACCCCTATTTTTGATCTCCTTTTGCACTCCTTCCCCATGCAAATTACATTTTATGCACGAAATTAGTTACCAAAAGGCAGCAGCTCTCCTCTGCACTGCTCTGCTCTGGCAACGAAATAAAATGGTCGAAAAATGTTAAAAGCCATGAAACGAGTTTTGTGCAGACATGCATGGAATTTCGTTTTTGCACTTCTAGGACTCAAAGAGCGTTGCATTGGGAAGGGAAGGGAAGGGGTTTGGCGGTGGCGGTGCGGCAGATGGCCAAGCACTAAATATATATTTTGCAAATATATTCCCCATGTTTTTGTGGGTTGCCCCCAAAAACTAAAGCATACGCTTGGGGGTCTGGGTCCGCCGCTAGCACTGCACTGACATCGATACAGAGTGGAAAATAACACCGAAAATGGGAGCTCTGTAGAAGAGGGAGGGGGCAGTGGGTACTAGGTTACAGCGAGGACATGAACGATGGCATATACTATGTGTACATGTGTTGGACATTAGAAGCTGAAAGGACACAGCAAAGAGCAATATGTGTGGGATTGGCTTATGGCGGGAATACCAATTAAAATGACACCAAACGCTTTGGGAAAACATCTAAACATCAATATGGAAATATGATGAAACGAAAATAGAAAGGAAATGTTTAGAAATTAAAGATTTAAATTTTAGATATGTATATGGAAAAATTTAAAAGACTTTATAAATGGAAATTACGTTAGTTTTCATGCTTTTCATATATTTTATTTTATCCTCAGTATAGTATTCCTTTCTGTTCAACTTAAAGACTTCTTTGAGCAAAGAATTTCCTTTGCTGTTCCTCAAATCAAATAAGTATTTTCCCTAACATTAGTTGGTTTTATTTGGCCCCTCGAATTCTCAATTGTCCCTAGATCTTCCTTCTTTTTCCTGCCCTTAGCTCGAACCTTAAGCCTGAAAACCGCTTGCGCAAAGCTGCCTGACTGCCTGCTCTTTGAGGCTTATGGTTCTTTCGTGGACTGCAATTGACAAATATAACGCATTTTATCTCTCTACTAATGACGCATTTCCACTCGAAAAAAATAGCTTTTCCAATGTCATTCCTTTTTTCGATTTTCAATTGATTTTCTTTTTGGTTTTTTTCCTGCGATTTCTTTCGGGTTTCCTTGACTTTTTTTCGATTTCTTATACTGGCTATAAATCCCCAATCCATTTGTTCTTTTCTTTACTTATTTCCACTGCTTATGACGTCTGTTGCGGAATTTTTCGGTGTGTGTGCCAGAAAAACGTTTCCTTTTCTTTTTTTTCGACAATTTCGCCAGGAAATTTATGCGCAATTTTTTGCAGGAACGAGCAAATGGGGAGGAGAGGAAAACTTTTTCCATTGCATTTTTGGGCACGTTTTTTTGGGCACGTTTTTTTGGGGCGTGAATTTAAAGCGGATTTTAAAGCGGGGCAAATGGAAGCACGTGGAATCTTTAAGCCTTGCAAATTATTTGATGCGACGCAGCCGGTGGGCAAATCCCAGTTGTATTTAAAATTGAATGATGGAAAAATGTTGAATGGGAAACACGAAGAGGAAGTACCTTGAAGAGGAGCGCTGTTGAATGATTTAAATCATTGATTGCTTTGGATTCTATGGGGTATTACGAGTGGCCACAATCAGCTGCAACTATCGAATGCAATCGGAAATGGCTTTTTTCCCTTAGTTTATCATGCTCTATGGTGTTGAAAACGTAATTGAAATATTAATTAAACCTTTAAGTGTGGCTTAATGGCATGTAAACAATTGATTTAATAAACAATCAGTACTCCATTTTTGCATTTGTCAGTTGCATTGAATGTGATATGAATTTCATAAATGGAATATGATAATAATGGGTGTCGTCTGTTGTCTGACGCTTTGGCTATTCATCGATTTCACCTAGTACAGTGGCATGCCCTCGAGGGCATCCATCCATCCATACCCATGCCCCCTGCTCATGATATGGCCAATCGTTATTGATTTTCCCACCTTACAGGGGGGCGCCTGTCATTCCTATTCCCATATTCCCTTCCCACCTGCCCCAACCATCGATGCATATTGAGTGTGCGACAATTTATGAGCTTTATGTGTCACTTCTGATGCCACTTTCACTGGCTTTTTTCACCCACACAAACGCATACAACACTCACACACACTCACACATACTCACATACTTATATATGTATGTATCGAAGCGAGGTCTAGGGAAAAGACAGTCACGTCACGCATACTTTTGAGGAGAGCCCCTGACGACGACGACGACAAGCCAACCCACCCACCCTTCTCCAGAAAAACGACCCTCTCGACCCTCAAATGAAACGAAACGACGAAATGGACGTCTCAGTTACAGAAAAACAAAAAAAAAACATTTCTTCCCTTCCCCTCTCTAGCGCTCTCTCTCAGTCTGGTGGTGCTCTCTCTGCTCTGTCACTGTCCCTTTCGGACTCTCATATCTGGGCATATCTAAACGGTAATTGCTTGCCAGGGTGTAGTTGCGTTTTATGACCCAGACAGCTGTTTTTTTCTTACGATACCCAGCAGTCGTTGGTAGCAGGGGATATACGATGTATAGGAAGATGTAGAAAATAGATATTATCTACTATTAAAGCAAACAGGATCATAATTAAGGCAATCATAATACCATTATTTGAGGGATTTTTTGTGTACTAAACACCCTATAGAAGATAACTCTTTAAAGCTCAGACTGTTTCTCATATACTTAGAATTAATTAGAATAGAATGGTTGGTGGAGGGTATCTTTTAGCTTGAATTCTGTACAAAAAGAGTCTCTTCATGTTCGCTTTTATTCCTCTGATGCCATTTATGCCTCCGCTTTTAAATCATGGCCGCTTTAAATCATAGCAGCACACATTTCACAGTACTTTATAGCTTTAATCGCATTTGAAATTGGCGCTGAAAAGCAGCAAAAATTAGTTAATTTATTAGGCTTTTCTCTCGTTTCGTTTCGACCCTCGTTTCGACTCCCTCCCCTTTGTTGTGCAATCAAATCAAGTGCCTTAGCCCCAGCGTGTCGTATTTGTTGTAGTAGATGTGGATCTGCCATCAGGAAATTCTGCCTGCAAATTGATATTATTAAATTTGATGCCAAAGCAGAAAAGCAGAATGCAAAAGTCTGATGGAAAAATATTTTCGCTGTGCTTTTTTTTTCTATTTTCCGCCATTTTTCGCCTTTGCTTGTTGCCAGATAATGAAATTTAACTACCAAATATTCTGTGCTCCCTTTTGCTTGTATAACGAGATGAAAAGTTTGCCAAACCCAAACATAAATGGCAGCAAAAAAAAAGGAGAAATGGAATGGACAGGGGAGTAATGTGTGAAAGCAATGAGTTTTGGGAATGGTTTTTTGAAATGTTCAAGCATTTATTTTGATAACAAATATGTAAATCCCATTGAGGCAGAATAGGTCTTTAGTGCTCACAAAAATATAGCATTTCCCACTACCAATCCCCCCCATAAACCAAACCCCTTTTCTTTAGCAAACTACTTTTATTGCTGTCTTTCGCTTCCCTGCAAAATAAATAACATTATTTATTGCCGCACTCGGACACGCCCAATTAGTTTTGATATATGCGCCATATAGTGGAAGCCAAACAGACATGACACTGCTCTTCCTGCTGGGCCAAAGAGAGAGCGAGAGAGTGCTCCTCTAAGCAGCTTAGACATGCAATTTCATGGGCAGGACTCTTGCTCTTGAGTTGTTTGAAGGAGTGGAATGCATGTACCGAGTACATCTTTTGTCATTTTAATTGAAAATTGTAGCCGTTTGTTGAAAGCAGAAGTGGTCGTTCCGTCGGTCGTTCTTTGACGCCTTCTTTTGCTGTTCTGGCCTGGCCACTTGGCCAACGTAGCATTTGTGGATTGCCTGTCTATCTGTCTGACTGGGATTCGGTTCCATTGTTCGCCTTTGTCTGGGATTTTACTTCCTTTTGGATTCACAACACAATTGTTTGCCAGTTGATTTGGCATTTGTTTGGACAGCTCATTTCATTAACTTTTACACTTTACACTTTATGCTTTATTCCATCAATCAATATTTCACAGGGAATCTTCTTCACTTGCTTTATATTTTGAGAAAGAATTTTCCTTTCCTTGCTTTACTTTTTGGGAAAGAATTTTCTTCACTCTTCTCTCTGGTAATTCCTGCAATCATTTTCGCACTTGACTGGACTTTTGGCATACGACTATAAATAATATAAGATGTATCTGGAGCAATTTTAAGCGTTGACTTGCATAAATTATCCCTGCCATTAAGGGTCGTAATGTAAATTAAGTATACGCCGTGTTGTTTCTGCTAACAGCTTCTCTTCTGTTTGGCTGTGGCAGTGCCCCTGCTGCGCTGCTGTCTCGTTGCACATTGCTGTGGCAATTAGCGTTTTTGCAGCCGCAATGAATCATCTTTCGTATTTATTTATGTGCACGGGAGGGACAGAACCGTAAACAATTTGTCTGAAAAGTTGTTGAACTTTAAAATGAGCTTTTTATTTTTTTAGATTTATTTTTGTATAAAAAAATATTGTAGGAATCTAAGGGCATTGTTTGGGAGGAGAGTTCTGTGCTTACGCTTGTGAAATGGAAGATTTTTAGCTGACTCAATCGCCGCTTTATCAGTATCCAAATCTCAAATATCCCTCTCTAAAATCCCCCCCCTAAAACCATGAAACTAAACCCCCAATTTCCTCTTCTTATTACTTTCCAGAATTCGAAATAGTCGAGGCTCTCTGGATAGCATTGGAACCGCCGCAAACGGCAGCTCTGCGGCCAGTCAGGCCAGCTCCAGCGGCGGCTCCACCACCCACAGCAGCAGTAACAGCAACAGCAACAGCCACAGCACCACCGCCGCCGCTGCCGCCAATCACAACAACAACCACATCAACAACAACAACAACGGTGGGAAAATGGATGGCAGTCCACACCATCGTCCGGGATCGCGCAATGGCAGGGATAACTGGAGCAAAATGCCAGAGCCCCTCAATGGCCAGAAGGGTGGGGACAAGTCGTCGGAGAAGTCATCACCATCGCGTCGAAGCATGGGCGGTGGCAGTGGGGGATCCTCCAAGCAGGGATCGCCTTCGTCTTCGTCGCGAACTAAAGGAGTGCCCCCTAGCTTTGGGTATGTGAAGAGGGCCAATGGCAGCATGTCCTCCACGGCAGAGCAGCAGAATATTGTCATGATGATGGCAGCCGGAGGAGGCGGAGCGCAGCAGGTCAATGGATTGCCCTGCGGCAGGACCGCCCATGTGTCGGCGGTGCCAAGGACAGCAAATGGTCGAAAGATTGCGCCAGGCACACAGACATTGCCCAATGATATGAACAGTGAGTGGAAACTGAAGGATACTTGGATTATTACGATGCTAATTCTGTTTTTCTTTGACAGAGCTACCACCGAACACACAGTGTCGCAGCTTCTCACTGACTGGCCCCACAGCGGCACAGCTGAGTCAATCGATACGCGAGCGATTGGCCACAGGATCGCATAGTTTGCCCAAACCAGGCAGCGATATGCATGTCTTTCAGCATAGGTAAAGTATTAGGCAAATAATATTAAAATTATCATTAATTTAATTCCCTTTTTTACCTGCCAAAGAATGTCCAATCGCCCTGGCACCCGTCACGATGGCTCTCTCTCGGACACACAGACCTATGCAGAGGTCAAGCCCGAATACAGTTCGTATGCCATGTGGCTGAAGCACAGCAATACGGCTGGATCACGCCTCTCGGATGGTGATGCCATTGAGCAGCTGCAGATTGGTTCGCCAGCGATGACCCGGCATGGCCACAAGATGATCCACAATCGTTCGGGTGGAGTAGCCCCCGGTGGACAAATGCAACCCATGCAGGGCAATGAGTCGCCCTATGTGCAGAGTCCACGCATGAATCGCAGCAATAGCATCAGGTGGGTTTTTCTTTCTATGCCTTAACTTATTTTTCCTGCATGTTTTACCCTTTGTCTCTGTATTTCTCTCTTCCTATTTTATCTGTATTTGTCTCCCCCTTTTTGTCTGTATTTTTCTCGTGTTTATTGTTTGATTTTCCCCTCGAAAAGCTACTTGCAAGAAAGGACATATCCAAGGTGACCAGAAAAGTTGTTTCCCTTCGCACCTTTTTCGCACATTTCATTCTCACAGAAATTTAAGTTTCATTTTTCGGTTTTGGTTTTGCTTTGCCACGCCCAAAAACAATCAGCAAGCCTCTTCAGCTTTTGCCACTTTTTATGCCATCAGCAATTTGCATTTTACATGTTGCATACTTGATAACAAAGTGCTGCTGCCACACACGGGGCAGGCAGAGGCGTGTTTCGTGCATGTCTGGGACTCTGTTGCACTTGTCGCAGAAGTCTGTCTGTCTGCCAGGCATTAGACGGCGACGACGACGAGTGTTCATTATGTACTTGGGAATAGAGGATGTACATGCAGAGCACTAAAATATGTTGGCAGGGAACGCTAACGGATGAAAATATTTGGAAAGGAATGAATGATGTAAGATCGATAAATGTAGAATATAAATTTGTAGGATGGATAGATATGGAATGAAAGGATGTGGGATGACTAAACCCTTTATTTAGCTTTACTTGGTCTTTGGTAGAAATATTTATACCGAACTTTGATGGAGGACAGGGTGAATAACTCAAGGAACTAGCAATATATTTTGTGACTGCTACAGTTTCTCATAAAACCCTTCTGTTGGAATACCATGAATCAGGTTAAGTCAGCTTGAATCTAATGTAAAACACTTTAATGTCATTAAAAGTCCTACCTTTTCCATAAGGTAGACCCAAAAAAGTATTAAGAACTTGCAATATTAATCTGCATAAGCTGCTTAACTCCACTCTGCATACAGGAAAAACCTTTGGTAAATTGTTTTTCCAGGGTACAGGGTCCTATGTCTTTGCTCTCTGCATATTTGATACATTTTTCGTACACATTTTTCCCTATATTTTTCACGTTCGCTCGTTGGCTTGCTGTGCCTGTGCCTGCCTTCAAGTATGCAAACAGTTTTTCTTTGTACATTTTTCCACGCGTGGAGGGTTAAATGCTAACCAGCCCGAAACCCAAGTCACCTTTGGGGTCTCGTGGGCCGCCGCCCGCCATATGCTTGTTTACCCATGTGTCGCGCTGTTCTTCTGCATATTTTAAAGTTTTCACTTAAAATCGTTCATCGCACACAGTGGAGGGTGGGAGGGAGGTAGGAGGCAGTCCGACACGCCCATATAGTTAAGGAGAAAAGTTCTCTCAGGTTCTCAGGTTCCGCAGACAATGTGAAAGTTCTTTGGGCGAAATAAAAACACAAGTGTGGGGCGGTACGAAAAAACAGAGTACACCGAAAAAAAAAGGAAAACTGAGAAAATGGCAAATGGAAAACGTGGAAAACGTGGAAAAAAGCAAACCGGCGGGACTGCAGCTGGAGTTTGGAGTTGCTGGAGGTGTTGTGGCTGGTGGCCAGATTATTATTTGACATGTCAATAGGTTTGCTGAACCTTTGACTTGAACGGAGTTCCACTTCTCTGCTACACCTTTTTTTTCGGCTGCGACTCCGACTGCTGTTGTTTGGCACGTCAGCGGCGCCACCGGCGGGTCCTTCGACCTGCCACTGCCACTGCAACTGCAGTTGGGTGTCGACCAAAAGTCAAGTGCTTCATTAAAAATTGTTTCACAGCAACGCAAAAAAAAGGCAACTCTCTGGAAATGGCAGTGGGAAAAATGTGAAAAACAAGAGGGAGTTCTGTGGAAAAAGAGACGAGGATTAAATTGGAAAAATATTCGGTTATTAATTTGGATTTGGATAGAGCGAGGGGTTTTACATGAGAGAATTTACGGGTGTGTGGAAATAATGTTATGGTAAATTCTTTCGACCTTTTTTTCCAATGCAATTTCAAACGGATTTACATTTTCAATAGAGCTTTATTCAATGAAAAGGTTTGCAGTATATTTTTTGTAGTTTTTATTTCAATAAAATATCAAAACGTGGCAAAAATCTCTATAAAAAACGTTAAAAAAAAGCTCTACACGTTAGTTCTGTTTTTGATCCATACAAAAAAGAGCAACGCATTTCAACGTAATTGTTAATTAATTAAATAACAAAAAGATATTGCTACACCTTTGATCAAATGCCACAGCTCTGCAGCTGCCATAAATTCGATTGCAAGCAGCTTCCATTACAGCATAAATCATTTATTAGTTGCCTGAAATTTCACTTTTAAATCTGGCAGAAATAAGAGTGGGCTGCAATGCCCTGCCCCAAAATGAAACCTAAGCCGCTACTGTGTGCTGTGTGTCGTATGGCGCCTCTTTCAGTTCCGTTATCCTTCCGAAACTAATCTGCTTTTGCTGTTACTCTCATCCTCCCAAAGACACAGAGAGGCCCCCTCCTCTTGCTTTCAATGGTCTCTTCCACACACATCAATTATGCAAACGGAAGTGTGAGAAAAGTTGAAGAGTGAGAGAGAGAGACGGAGTGAGAGATTCCCTCCGCAAAAACCAGTTTGGTGGCTTGTTATCAAATTTTATAGTCCAAACCCACGCACACACACACACACACACAAGAGTGTGGTGTGTGGCGGCCCCAGAGAAAAACCGACACAAGTCTCACCAGTGAAATGCAAACATGGCAGCCGAGAGATACAGTTACAAACGGAGGCGGCACACATGACAGCAAACCAGTGGGGGGGAAATACAGGCGTAGGGAGGCGCACACACATGACGTATACGTAATATTAGATTTGCATGCAAAATGCCATTAAAGTCATAGAGTTATCAGAGCGGGGAAATAGAGAAATGCGGACACAGGGCAGGAATAGAGTGGACAATGCAGAAAAGAAGGGACAGGGAAGGAAGGCAGGCAGGACTTCTTGGCTTTCTTCTCCACATACCGTGTCCCTTATCCTTTGTGCCCAGTCCATCAGCAGACTGGAAAATCTCTGCATTTTATGACAATTGGTCTCAGGAAGCCTGCACGCAATGGTTCCCTCCCCCCTCCCCTCCCAAAAATCTCCCAAACCCTTATCATGCCCATGGCACACACACAGCACACTCTCTTTTGCAGTGAATTTGTAACAGAATTAAACGGAAATGGGAGTGGTTATGCATCTGTATACGTGTGTGGCTGAAAAGCCCAAAAGTATTCAACATTCAGGCAGTGTTCAGGAGGCGGAGAGTGTGCCCAGAGATTGGCCTAATAAACTGTAGAACCGCAAACGGAAATTTGCAAGTGTCTGGCCTCCGAGACCCGAACTCCCATTTGGTAAATTTGAACAAATAGAGATGGAAATCAGTAAATGTGATGCTTTATGGCAGGCACTGTTTGTGTTTTGGTATGGCAGGAAGAGGAGTATGTGATAAATTGGGGAACATTTGATGTTATTCTTTACTTTGATTAGGGAATTGTTTGCTCATGTCTACAGAAATATCTGCTGCTTTTTCTTGTATCTAAAATTAATTTTTTCCTTTCGAATGAGCGAGAAGAAACGATGATTCTTGTGCCTCTTTTAGCTCTTGGGACCTACTTCTTGGTAGTTGATCTCCTCGCCGATGGGAGATCTTTCTGAATTGAACATTTTAGACATTTATGCTGCACTTCGCTGTTGCATCTTTGATATCTTTCTTACATCACTTCAATCATTTTTCACCACAGTTTCTCCTGAATCTCACCCTTTTCATCCCTTATTTGCCACTTTAATCACTTGCAAATTGCATACCAAAAACACTCTCATAACTGCAAATGCATTTCCCGTTTGTCAATCACCGAAAACACCACCCACACACACTCACACACACACATACATACCGTCCATCGCATGCCCCCAAAAATTGCTGTCAAATTACGAGCTGCCACACGAGACTAATGAGATTCCATTGCAGATCCACGAAATCGGAGAAAATGTATCCCTCGATGCTGAGCCGCGGCGGGGATGTGGAAATCGAGCCATACTATTGCCTGCCGGTGGGCACCAACGGCGTGTTGAGCGCCCAAATGGCAGCTGCTGTGGCGGCCCAAGCTCAGGCCCAAGCACAGGCCACGCAGGCAAATTCCGGCAACAATATGGTGGGAGGTTCCGTGGCCTGGAGCCAACCCACATCGCCCACGCCCCTCAATCGTGGCCCCTTTGCGGCATCGGTGGCAGCAGCTGCTGCAGGGGTTCTATCACCCACTCATGGAGCGACCGCAGGAGCCACTGGAATGGTTGGTGGTGGCATGGGCATGGGACCCGGTCCTGGATCCGGTCTAACTGGCGGACATCGCCTCACCTATCCCAAGAAGAATGATGAAGGTAAGAGAGAGAGAGATGCTCCCGTCGGAGCGGGCATTAAATGCAGATTAATGTTACATTTCTATATCCTCGCAGTGCACGGCAGTGCCGCATCCCTGCTGTCGGGCGGCAGTTCCCTTTACGGCTCGGCGGAGGAGCGGCAGGCCCACGAGATACGAAGATTGAAGCGCGAACTGCAGGATGCACGGGACCAGGTGCTCAGCCTAAGCAGCCAGCTGTCAACCAATGTGAGTACTGCAACGAAATGGAAATGGATGTGTGAATGGGATATATGCGAATGAAAATGAGGCTTAAGCTTTCTCTCTCTCTCTGCGTGAATTATGAGTGCATTCTGTGTGTGTGAATCCTTCTGCTTGGCCGCCCTTGAATTCCATGAATAATCGCTGCAAAGTTTTCGCTTTCACGTCACGTGGAAAGATTTAGCCAGCGATTCGTTTCATATATCATGAGTGTTTAGACGTAGACAAGGTTGGGAGCTTTATGCGAAAACTAACTTGCAAGACAACACGAGAAGGCTTTCAAGTGATAAATTTTGTAGTTGCAAGCGCTCCTTTATTCAGAGTATTTCAGTGTGAATGCATGTGGAGTGTCATTGTCATTTGTTGAGAGACCTTGCTATATTTGCAATTATTTTATGATTATTTGCACTCAATCTTTTGTTTATTTGCGGTCTTAAATACCCCTCGATTCGGTATACGATTTATAACAATTGGAGACTCTTCCCAATTGGGTATAAATAAATGAAAATAATTGGAATGAAACTCAATTACAAATTTTGCTATGAAATGTATCAAAATGTTCTTCCTTTGATACCCAACTAAACTCAGAGCATAAATAAATAATTATTTATTTATTAATTAAATTTGAATCGAATTTATATCTCTTTTTATATAAATTTACATTGTTTTAATTAAAATTATTTTGATGTTCCTAAAACTATTCGAAATTATTCCTTCAGAGGGAGTAGAAATCGCTTGAAGTCAATTGGAATCTGTGCTGAAGACTCAAATATAATTTTAACCTGCATCAATATAAAATTATTAGAATATATCTATTGATTTCTTCAGTGATGTTTTTATATCTTTTTTATTTCTCTATAAAGATTGTGAATGGATGAACATTTTCCAGCTGCTTTTTTCATAGATCTGATTTGTTTATTCCACCCTAAAGTATGCTATGAAAATTCCAAATTAAAATGCACTTTTCGAATGCAATTGTCATGCAAATAAGAAACATATTTTGTTGGGAATCCGTGCCTAATCTCTGCCACCACATCTTGTCATAGTTCCCCCATCATAATCATCATCATCAAGAGCCCAGAGTCCATTAATTCAAATGGTTATGCCGCGTACTTTGTGGCACAATTTATGAGGTGGCAAACCAGCCGAAAGCTGCTGCGCTGCGGCAGTAAAGTACCTTAAAATGTGCTGCTTTTTTGCTGTTGTTGTGTGCAGCTTCTTCGTGCCTCTGATCTGATGGCGTGCCAAAAAGTCTTGGGTGGAAACTGCTTTGAGGGATTCATTTATTCGCTTCGCTTATCATGGAAGTCAGCTCTTTGCATTCAACTTTTCAGCTTTTTCCGCCAAGTTGCCTCCTGTCATCTCCCATTCTAGAGGCTTCCTTGGGACTGTATGTAGCATCTATGTGTGTGTGTGTATGTGTGTTGTCAACAAAATTCATGGGGGAGGGGAAAATGTCTGATAAACTTCCGCGGCAGACAAAAGTACACGTTGGGGGAATGGCACACAACTTTTGCCTACTTTTGGGTGACATTTTTCTTCTCATGTGATGACAGGCCACCGGGCGGGCCCCTCCAGAGTAGATTTTCATTTAAGAAAAATTTACTTGTGTAACAATTTTCATCACAAAATAAAATAAAGTTTGAATTGCATTCCATTTCGTGCTGGTCGGGGGGCGTGGTCGGGGGTGTCAGCTGTATTATGGTATTTTATGGTCTGTCTACAATGTTGAATGGCTATAAAGTATTTTATGGCCAGAGAGTTCCCCGGAGTTCTCCACTCCGCTCCACCCCACGCACCTTTCACCATCAAATTTATCGAGGCCAGACAGGCAGACGGTATAAATCTTTTATGTCTTGCTCACGCTCACGCCCACACCACCCCCCACTCCCCCTATTCATCCGCCCACCTGATGGTTAGGTGTGAGAAAGTCTGGTCTCAAGGTCAAGCCCCATAGAGGTACGTGCCAATTGCCAGCAAATCAGCCTGACGGACAGACGGCTGGATGGATGGATGGAATTTCGATGGAAACTTTAAGCCGATTGAAAGTTTTGTTTCTTCTTTCCCCGTCGAACTTTTACCAATTTCCTAGTGCACTCAACTGTGGCAGGAGGCAGGTCATTCATTGCTGCCGCCGCTTGCTGCTGCACTTGTGATGAGTTTCATGTCAATTCTTGCCAGCATTTTTCCAACCGAACAGAATAGGAACCAACTTTCCGAAGCCATAAAAGTGCACAACAACAAAAGTCTTCGTCGTTGTCGTGCAAACCGGTGGAATAATTGCAATAAAGTTATGTCTGCTCAGAATTTTTCATTTTTTTTGCCTTGAGCTTTGAGTATTTCTATGATTCTTTCTCCGAGTCTTTCCCTGAGTCTCTCTCTGTGTGACTCCAACGCATCATGAGGTTCTTTCTCTGTTAGAGCAGAGCCATGATCTGGTGTGGTCTGGCTCCGGTTCGAGGTTCGTGGCAGTGGATTACTTTTGTGTAGCTTGAAAATGGGTCGCCATGAACATGATTTATCTCTTGGCGTGTGTGTGTGTGTGGGCTGCCGCTGCCAGTCCCAGTCCGAGTGAAATACATTAGCTACATCGTAAAATGCGGAAACTTGAAGTGGGAAAATTAAGTAGTGCCAGGCTGGCTGCTTTTTCTCTGATGAAATGCAACACTTTTTTTCGTCTACTCCGCTGCTTTCCTTTTTCAATTTTCAATTAACTGTGCAAATATGTGCATATTCCTGCCCTGCCCCTCTCAACGTAACAAATAAAACTTTTAAATGTTTTCAGAAGTTTTCCTTCTGTGTTTTTGTTTTAACTACACATTTTGCTACTTTCGTTAGCAATTCGGGCAGGGAATCTTCTTCTCCTGCTTCTCTCTGGATTATAAAAACTTTTTAATTGCCCATTGACTTTGATGTCGATTTTCTTTTCTTGTCATTTGGCGCTTTCCCTTCCCTTCCCTTTTCCTTTCCTTCTTTGTCTTGGGCAAAGTTTTGTCTTTGCGTTAATTAAATTTTCTGCCATGGATAATAATGGCATAAATGTCTATATGACTGCCTGCCTGTCTGTCTGCCTGTCTGCCCGTCTCTCTATCGATCTCTATTGTCTGTCTGTCAGCAGTTTTGCCGCATATTATTTGCTATTGGATCTCTGTCTTCTGCACCACCCCACCCCACCCTTTTTTTTCCCTTTATTATTTCTTTATTGACAGATGCCACACAGTTTGTGGAGGCTTCAACGTCATGAAATTTCACTTTGCGGTGTACGAACTGAGGCTTCTCTTTTGGTTTTTCATTGGTTGGTGGGGTGGTGCGGGGAGGAATGATGTGGGTGCTGTGCAGGAGGTGGCAGGAATCTGACAATGCAGTTTCGTGAACTTTTTGAAATGCTCTCGAGGATATGTACTGCAATATATGTGCCGTGCCGCCTCTCTCATGTGGGTGTGTGTGGGAGTAGTTGGAATGTGTATGCGGGTAAGCAATTGTTGGAGGTTTTTTGGCATTTCGTTGTTTTTCAGCTCTCTTGAGTGTTGATAACTTTTATTTCTGATGCCCAAATATGCTGGGGTTTTGAGAGAGGTTTATAAGTGTGTTTTTATTAGGTTTTTCTGATGTGAAAAATTTTAATTAAGGAATGACTGATAAATGAGAGATTGGTATAAATAAAATTGTTTTAAATAATTAAAACAATAGAAAATAAATAAACAAAACCAAATTTTTTTACTTTAATACAAAATTACTAAAAATAAATCATTTCAAAATAAAAAAATTTATTTAAAATAAACAAAAATATAATATAATACTTTAAATTAAACTAAAGCAAACTAACTTCGGAATCCCTCGTTACTCGGAATGATATCCGTTCGCTTATGTTAACTTTGTACAGCGAATAAACAGATGCCGCCCTTCTGCAGTTGCCAATTGAATATCATTTCATAATATACGAGTATCTCCCCATGCCCATATCCTATAATATTGATTTTATGCTCCTCCAAGTATTTCCACCTCTTTCAAGTGGCTGCTTCCATTCAAAACTCGAAGTCAATTAATGAAAAATAGAAGCAAACAGCTTTGGGGAACATCAACCCCCTCTCTATTCTATGCATTACCATTGACAGCCATGAGTACGAGTATTGTAGGGCGTGTTCTATGTTCCCCAAACACGGTCCCCACTCATTCCAATAGATAGATAGAGTCATCTGGCATTTCTCTCTCTCTCTCTCTCTGTCTATCTCTGTGCGAGATTTGGCGCGTGTATTTTGGCGCTTGAGGCGATCCGCACTTTAATATTTTTATAGTTATGCTTCTTTGTCTTATCGCTGCTGGGGTTCAAACGTGGCGGGGGTATGCTGGGATAGGATGGGATGGGGTGGGGTGGCACCATCACGCTTTTAATGTTATTACATTGGCATGCATGAAGTCTGGTTCTTTGTTTGTGTATCTGTCTCTCGCGTCTCTCTTTTGCCTCTCTTTTTCGGTCACTTGGGTCAATTCCGAGTGCGTGATAAATGGCCGCATTGCGTGGCTCCCGTACTCGAAACATGGACATGGGATTGTCTATCTCTATCTCTCTCCATCGCTTTCTGCTCCTACTTGTATCTGCATCTCTCTCTGTTGTAGTTTTTTCTGTGTGTGTGTTGTGGTTTAATATTTATGGTCAATGATAAGATTGCTCAATTGGGGTTTCTTAAACATTTCTCAATCTCTCTTTCTCTCGCTCTGAGCTGAAAGCTGTTTAAAGTTGATGTAGGTTCGGAAGTTTTATAAGCTGCTTGTGGTTTTATATACATTCATACATGCATACTTTTATACATATATAAAAATATATATATTTGTATTTGTATCTGTTTCCAAGCGCATTATGAACTACCATAAAGCTTAGCCTGATAACAAGGGCCACGGCACGAGCCACGGGGCACGGGGCGAAAGTTGGCATCGAGGGAGTGGAGTGCAAAGTCGGGATACAGATAGCCCAAAGCGCTGGGCTGGGCCTGGACTGGGTTGATGTTTATTTGGGATTTAGTTTGAGTTAAGTGTTGAGCAAAAGTAATGCGAGACTCAGAGCCTTGAAATGGAGGAAAATTGAAGCTAAACGAAGATGGGAAAACTTTGAGGCTAAAGCTTAAAGAATTCGGAACTATAGATAGCAATTTTTAGGGAGATTTGTGTGCCCCTTTGCGACTTAACCAGAGACTAGCAAGCTGAACAATCACCTAAATAGTTTAATGGGTTTACCACAATCCAAGTTGATTGTCCTAAGTAGCGGAAATTCCACTAAATTCAAGGTTCAAGTGCGCAAAAATAATAGTTCCTTGTGTCGCAACATACTTCCTAGAAATGATTTTTATTAATATAAATATTATTATTACTATTATTATTATACCAAAAACTAATGTCCACTTATTTTCTTGCTCTTTTCTTTTTAGGTAAGTGATTTGACTACATTTTATCTACATATGTATGTAATAAATGATGAATGATGATTATACTGATGATTGGTATGTACTAGAGCCCTGCACGAATCCACATGATTCAAAAAATCACAGTATACTCATGCCCCTTCAATGCGTTCGATCATTACGAATCATCCCTTCAGTCCGATTCGAATCACCCGAATCACTTAAAAACCGGATCAGAGTACTGCGAATCAATATCAGCAAGATTCGTCGCATGATTCAAAAACTGATTCAAAACATACTACGAAGAATCTTCCTTTGTATGCGTGCACATGTACAGTATGTATTGTGTACGTCAACGCGTTGACGTACACACACAGGCACAGAAAGGCACACACACAACTACAGAATTCCACCCCGAAAGCAAGGCAAAAAACCGACAAATTTGTGTATTGCTTTCTCGTTCTCTCTACCTGAAAATCAAATGGAGAGTAAAAGAGAGAAAAAACTGAACTGTTCGGATCTCACAGTACAAAATTATGAATCGTGATCCGTTCGGTCCATTTTGGGCAAATGATTCGAATCACTGAGAAAGCCGAATCGCTGATTCAATTTGATCGGACGAAGTGAATCCCGAATCCTGCGAATCGATTCATTTCCCGTTCATGCAGGGCTCTAGTATGTACACTGAGATTGGAAAGGAACTTAAGGACCAGTAGTCAAACAGAATAACTCCCCCATTATCTTTGTTCTATGTCTGCATTTTGGTTTGGAATATTTCCATCAATTCTAATAGGAAAATCCAACAAATCTCCAATCTGTTTCCATTCAACGATAGTTGACTCTTCTTAATCCTCACCTCTAAAACCACACAATCCAAACCAATGTGCTTTATTTATTCCACTCGCCTTGCCACAATCATCCATCAATTCCGCTTACGAGAAACGACCCCCACCCTACAACCACTTAAGCAGCTCCCCACCATAAAAACAAAACGCAAGCTCAGAAATCAATTTCTTGGCTTGGCTCTGGCATTTACTAATAACCCATATCGTTTATATATGCCAATAGTTTTAGCCCTCGAAGCATTCAACTTATGGCCCAGACCCTTAATCCCACCTAAATCCAAACAATCCCAACAATTTCTGCTGATATCAATGACTTTTGCCAGGGAGCTGCAAAGACCAATAACCCCCTGACTTTATCTCAATTTGTAGGGGATAATCAATCATTTTTTAGACATTGCCCAAGTTTTTACAACTTTATTATTGTCTGCTCTGCCAGCAGTCCTTGTCGCGAATTTGGCGGCCATTGTCGCTGGAACAATTTTCAGTGGCGCCGCAGAGTCTCGCGCCAAAAATAAATGACACCACGGGGGGCATAAAGAGACTGCCTCACGACTTTGTCCTTCACTTTGGCCTTACGTCTAACTGCAAACACACAAATTTGCAATTTTTTCCACTTTGTTGTCGATGTCGTTGGAGTCGTTGTCGTCCTAGACGAAGTCCTGGGCACACAGGAAGCTGCGTCTGTAATTTTTTTCCTTTTGTGTTTGCTTTTTTTGCATAGTTTTTAAGTCATCGATGGGAGCGGCACTGCAGAGACGGAGACTTCGACTGCGACTGTGGCTATGGCTACAGATACAGATACATATGCGTACGGTACGCAGTGTCGCCACAGTGGCGCCTGACTTTGGTCTGTGGCGGCACATCCTGCAGGAGATTTATTTTTTGGTATCGGCTATTGCGAATTGTAAGATGCTCTACGGGATGGAGAAGTGATGAAAAGGTTTGTGGGATGAATCAAGCTTCTTGCGATTAAATCAGATTTGTAGAACACTTTTCTACAGTGGAATTTAAACAGATTTAACTGAAAATAATTTCAGGATAGGTTAGGGAAACTTAAAACAGAAAGAAATTTCCACTATTTCTGATCTCTAAACTAAGTAAATTTACTTTGGACATTTAAAAAAAAAAATCGAATCTCCCAAATATCTTATTCAAATGTAATCTCTGTAGACCTCCCATGGTACCATCCTATCTATTTTTATAAAATCTTTGATAAGAAAATATTTAGTTTCCCTTGGCCTAGACTCTGGGGAATTTATATCGCCCTCTTCTGCGGCTTCTTCAAAATAGGATCCCCCCATAATTAACGTAATAGATTTTTTTCACACGCCTTCCGATCAGCATACAGGGATCTATCTTCATTATTCCTTTGCTCTCCACCGGAACTTGGCTTCGTTTCGTCCTCTAACGTCCTCGTATTCGTCACACCCTTATGTGGCGTAGCGCCCCTCGGCTGCCATTAGTCCCGGCTCTTAACAATTTTCGAGCATCCACCCACCCCTCTTTTTTCAGCCTTTTCCCCGTTTGGTTTTTCCGCTTTTCCCTGTGTGGATTCTGTTATTTGCTTTGTCGCCATCGCTGGCGCGGCCGACAAGTTGGCGTCATGGCAGCTGCTGCTGCTGCCGCAGTTAGCGTCGCAGCAGGCAGTCGCTGCCAAAAGGATTTTTGGAGTCGCCTTGGAGTCGAGTGTGGCAGGCATAGCGGAACAGTTCCCCAATTGGAGTCGAGCCACACGCACGCATAAGACCTGGCAACATGTTGGCAACAGGAGAGCAGAACAACATCAACATCAACATGTTGCTGATCGTTACAGCGCGCTCTTTCTAGCTCTCTCTCTCTCTATCTCTCTTGCTTGTGCTCTCTCGCGGCCGCTACTGATCTTGCTCAATATTTTCATGTTGAATCAACATTTCCATGTTGAATCAACATTTCAAATTCAACTCTCTGACGCGTCGCACGTATCTGTAGCTGAGCTCCGCGCTCGTTGCTGTATCTCTGGTCGAAAACAGTATCCGTAACTCAATGCCGATCGCGTGTATCTGCAACTGAGCTACCAGCGAACGTATCTGATAGTACGCCGAGCTACGCGACCGCCGCTGCCTGTTTATCCAACTGATTGCTAAAGTGTTGCGTGAAGTGAAGATTTGTAAGCGAAATAAATCAAGCAAAAATAAATACAAAAATATCGAGAAATCAAAGGTTCATTCATGAGCAGAAATTTCCAAAGCCCCACAGATCTATAAATAAATAAAGTGCTAAAGTGCCTTTGGGGCCACCAAGTCAAGCCACCAAGCCACAAATGAGAAACGTGTTTTTATGTGACGTGCAAAAAACAAAAAATCCGAAACAAGGGATTCCAAAAGTTAATGAATAAATATGTATGGGAACTGGTCAGTGCAAAAGATTCTGCCCAAAAAGAATATCTGTACAAAAAAAAAGAAGAAAAAAAAAGAGTGTGCTGCTGACACAGAAAGATAACAGCAACAAAAAAGTTTAAAACGAGATAAAAAGCAGATAATTGATAAGCAAAAGTGAACAAACAATACAACATGTTGCAACAATTAAACATGAAGCGTTGAAGGTGGAAGCTGTGGGGGCACAGCCAAGCCGCCAAGTCGTGTTCATTGCTAGGGAGCGTATCGTATACCATTTCCCAGACCAGACCAGAGACCCCCAAAGACAACACAATCTCCACTCCCAGACACTGTCTGCAAAGCAGAGCAGAGCAGACCAATTCCCAGACTCTTTTACCCATTCTCTGACTCCACGTAAAGCAACACCGAGAAGTCAGTCTTGGGGGGTAGCACAATAATTGCACAATCAGCAGATTACTTTATTGCCATAGGAAAATCTGCTATATCAGCTGTACGAATGGAGTAGCCCCCCCTCTCTCTGTGTCTCTCTCTGCCTATTTGCTTACACCAAAATAGCAACAAATTAAACAGACACCAAGCAGATTTCCATAGGTGGCAGAGTGCAGGCAGTGACGGAAGTATTTTCACGATGCGGATAAACGGGGGGGACGAGGGAAACTCAAAGTGCAACAATGGCAAAATGGTTTAATGGAGCATGTCGAAATGAGTTTTTGGGCAAATTGTTGAGTTCTACCGAGTACGAGTACGAGTTCTATGGCATTCGTGCATATGTGATGAAAAGCCTGCACATCCCATTTAAATGCAGAGGAGTTCAAGTGCCAGTGACGGTGGAGTTGCTCAAAAGGTGGGGGGGGGGGGGATATCTTTTGCGTTGAAAGATGGGAAAACTAAGCAGAAAACGAATGTGGAGAGTTGAAAATTGCGAAAATGGAAAGAAAACAACGGTTGAGCGAAGCAAATTGTCTGGGAAAATGAGAGAGAGAAATGACGAGATGCTTCTTGGATAACTTTTTTATATAAAGTTGAATCTATAAAACTTTTGTGGCAATTTTACAACCAGAAGTAAATTTTTTTCTAAAAACCAACCCATAAACCCATAACAGATAAGCGATTAATATCTGGTTTATCTTTATTCCGCCTAAAAGCATTAATTTTATACCATGATCTCACGTAGTTTCCATAGAAATGATAGATCTTTGGGTGTTTCTTAAGCTTCCTCTACGGAAACTAAACTTTCTTTCCATTTAAAAATATTTTAAATACATTTCTGAATGATTTTGATGGCACTCGCTGGACTCTGCTCTGCATTTTGGATTATAAACAACATGTAACAATTCCGAAACCATTTGAAACCGAAAATATATTATTTTATAGCTGGAAACTACTTTGAAGACCTTTTATGGGTACCTTTTTCTCTGCGTGCATTATGCATGTCTGCCTACCATAAACTCTCTATAACCCACACACTTTTTATAGCTTCCCTATATATTGATCATATCTCGCTCTCTATCTCTGTCATTGTCACAGCCACCCTCGTATTTTACGATCCCCCTAAATGTCACCCCTAATCAACCCTCTACCCTGCCACTGTCAGATGCATTTGGATGCACGAGACAACAAACAGTAGCCTGACTGTGTGTAGCCTACACACAAATTGCACAAAAACATGTCAAGAGAGGGAAGAAACACAACAGCAACAGAAGCAGCAGCCAAATGGATAATAAAAGACATTGTCTGATCCATTGTTGAAGTTTTTAGTTTGTTTTTTGGTTGCAGTTTTTGTTGCTTGCCCGATTGATGTCTATTCCACGCAAAAAAGTTTAATGGAATTGCAGTCAGTCAGTCAGTCAGTCGGTCGGTCGTATCTGTTGCCAAATTTCACACATATTGACTTTTGGCTAATGACTTTTTGGGCAGGCAGCCGAAACAAATACAAAAAATCAATCGGATAAGATCTGGGACTGTACTCCGGGGGCATTATTCTATTCCATTTGAAATTTCACAGTCGTCTCTCCCTCGCATGTGGCAGCTGTCTCTAGCTCCGGCTCGAGGTGTCACCCTCAAGCAGGGTAGGGGAGGCTGCCCCTGCCCTACCCTGTGCGTGTGTGGCATGCGATCAATTATTTTATCGGGAAGTGAGAAATTAAAGGAAATTCCCAGCATTTTTCCACCCCTCCTTCGCTGTATCCTGTACTCACATTTTTGTTTTTGTTTTCCGCTTTGAAAAGTATTTTGTAATAAATTCTTATTAGAGGCGCCTCCTCCCCTGCCCCGCTCGGGGATTGGTGCACGAAGCGAGATTTATGGGCGAGAAGAATCTTCCTTCAACTGAAACTTTTGCTTTCTTTTCCGTTATTTTAATTGAAAGAATATTACGAATGAACTTTCTGCCCTCTGTCTGTGCCTCGAAGATGAAGATTGATTTTTGGAGACGGCTGAAATTTTTCATGCGCCGCTAATCAAAATTAGCCATGCCTGAAAAATATGGTAGGGTAGGAGAGCCACAGAGGGGCGTGGCAGAAAGAAAATTAGTTTTTAATTTGTAATTTTTCGCACACTGCCGAGCCACCAGCACAACGGCAGGCGTCACAACTTTGAAGTTGTCTGTGATTTCTAATAATCGTTTCTCTTTGAACTGCCTGGCTCATGCCATCGAGAAAGTGTGAAAATGGCAAAGGAAAAGCCTCGACTCGACTCGAGTTCGTTCAAGTTTTCCAGTTCAATTAGCCGCCATGGATCGCTGGTCCCACAGATCGCGCAAATCGCTCTCAGATCTCAAGAGTCCATAACAATTTCCGGCTGACAGTTTGATGGGCAATTTCTGATACACATGTTTTACTCTTTTTTTACTTCGTTTGTAGATCACTTTTTTCCATGCATTATGCCTTTCCTTTCCCTGTGGAGAGTCCTCAAGTTGACTTCCTACTCGATATTTAAAAGGCAGACAGCAATTTTCTACACTTTTCCCAGTTTCCATTTGGCATTGCCAACTGTTTGGCACCTTTTTCCACTAAATGTTTGTCGAGAGGAACGGGGAAGGGAAGCGAAGGGAGCGACACAAAAACGATGTCAAAAACGTTTTTCAGATGCCGCCAAACAGTCTCCTCTCTGTGGGGCAGCTGTTGAGTGTTTTGCATTTTTCAGTGTGTGTTTGATGTAAATGCCATGTAAATATTTGATCAGCCCTCCCAGCCCTAGTAGAAGCAGTCCCGCGACCCGACAAACACATGCGAGGTATTGTGTGTGCCGATAGTAAACCTCAGAGAAACACTTAAAGGGACAGAGAGGCACAAAGCCCAGTGTGAGAGAGCTGATTAAGGGCAGGGGCAGGGGCAGGGGCACTGCCAGGGTAAGGCGTCACTTAATTAACAGGCAAATTTTATGAAGAGCCAAGCCAACCCGCACATTCGATTCGTTTGCTACTGTCCCTTGTCCCCTGGACAGACGGGCAGGGCAGGCTAATGACCCAACGGATCGGATCGATGTAGAGCCGAAATATAATCCCAAGGCGCATGTCTGGCATGCTTAATGGAGGCGCTACCTGTTCTACAGTACAGGGATAGTTTATTAGAGAAGAAAAAAGGGTTCAAGGGTTCAGAGTCTTCAGTCTGCTTTAATTGGCGGAAAAGCGGGAACAAATATTTGTGTGTGTGTTAAAGAAAGGAAATGATAATTATCAAAATGAGACAAGAGATTATTGTGTAGAGGAAATCATTAAAGAAGGGAAAATTAGCATGGGAAAATGTAGGAAAATGTAAGAAATTTATGGCACAGAATTAAGTTGAATGAATGGTATAAAATGTTATGTCAAAGAAGTGCTAAAAGATGTAGCAAGATGGGGGATTAAAGATGAACATGGAAGCAATAGATAAAAAAGATAAGGGGGCAAAGACTAACCAATTTAAGCACAGATTAAAATGCTTTATGTTAAGTGATTTAAACGCAAAATAAATAAAATTTATTTATGCTTTTCGTAGGTGATTTTTACGAAGAGTTGGGAATTAATTTTAGGTTAATATTGAAATTATTTTAAGCTGACCGATATAATAATGATTATAAATTCCATTTTATAGAAAATCTCCGTGCTTCGAAGGATTCTACTTAGTATTCTTTCTTTTATTTCTTTTATTAGAAAACTTCAAAAGAAACATGTAATCATGCCACAAAACCCATTTCCATTCCTTCAGATCTTCACATTAAGTAGAACTTTTCACAATTCAAATTCCCATTCAATTAAATGCAACTGCAGCTGAAGTTTCCTTTTATCGCTGAACAGAGAACCCTTCAAGCAACTCCAACTAATACAATAATTAGGTAAATGGCTACCCAACCTTTTTAATTCAGAAAATTATGGAGGCAAGGCTGCTGTTGCTACTGCTCTCCCTACTGTTGGTTTTCACCCTATCGTCGTTGCACCTTTATGTTGTCTAATTGGTGCTGCACCTTTGGCAACATGTTGCCTGTTGCAGCTGCTGCTGTTGCTGCCATCAAATTGCAGCCGTCCTTGTGGCCTGACACTCAATAAACAGGCATTAATGTCGGCTTTTTGTCTACTTCTTTTTAGTAGAAAGAAACGCGACAAAGAGAGAGAGAGAGAGAGATACAGAGGAGTGGCACAAGCAGAACAAGCAGAGAGAAGAATCGAGCAGAATGGAATGCAACTCAATCATTAATCAGCTGCAACTAATATTGTGGCAGCTGCTAGATCGTAGCTCTGGCTCAGTTGCTGCCCCATTCGGTTGCTGCTGCCTCCTCCTCCTCATTCCATTTTCTAATTGTAGTTTGACAAACATTGAGCCCATTGAGCATCAGAGAGCGATCTGCTCCACTTGATGATTGTAGTTCTTGGAAGGCTCCTCCATCTGGAACCCCATCTCGAACCCCATCTCGAACTCCATCTTATCGCTGCCTTCCATTTAGTGCTTGAGTTTCCACAGAAGGCGCTCCCCTTCTTTGGAGCACTCTGTGTCCCACACTCTCTTTGCCTCTTAAGTTTCTGGAATATTTAATTATCATTATGCCCTGAATAAGAAGGAGGCAGGAGGATCAATTTACTAAATTGTTCAAAGGGAAACTGGGGGGACTGTCTTCCAGTGGGGCAGTGGCCGTTGCAACACTTTCCTTCACTTGATTTACGCCATCAACGATCGATCGATCGTACGTGTAGTGGTTGTTGGTGGTTGCTGGATATCCATCAGACAATCCATCAATAACCAGACAATGTCCAGACAATGCCAATCGCATAGAAAGCATCTACCACTACCACTTCCACTCTGAATTCCACTTCCACTTGGCTGGCAAATTTGCATAAAAACCCAAAACCGAAAAACAACGAAACGAAAAACAGTCGAGAAATCTAATCAAAATGATTTCCAGTAGAAAATCGGAATAGGAATCACTTTTTCTGTGGGTCGGGTCTCTCTCTCTCTCTTCTCTCTGTACACAAATCACGTCAGCAGACAATTTATCAGACGATGAGAGAGGAGAAGCGAAACCTTGGGGGTCAGTGCTTTGGCTTTGAATGCTCCGAAGGCTAATGAAATGCAATTGGAAATTTATTGGTTTGCATGCAGATAGAATCCCCTTATCCCCCACCCCACCCCGCGCTTCTCTTCGTGGGAAGGCGCACTACCGATCTAGAACTGGAGTTCCACTTGAGTTCCATTCGTAATTACAATTGCCACAGAAGTTCTCCGGCTGCACTGCACATCTGTGCAACGGCGACGAGACGTCCACTTGATGGACAACACAACACAACACAAAACAGTACCAGAAATTATTATATACATACATATACACGAAACAATGACGACAACTCCACATCACTCTATCTGTCTGTTCGTCTGCCTGTCTGTCTGTCAGTCTGTCAGAGAGGGACCTTCTCTCTGGTTATTCGTGTGCATGTTGCATGCAACATTTGTGCCTGTGCCCTGCTGCCTCCCTTTAACTCTCTTGTTTTGTTGATTATGCTGATGAGTTTTCTGCCTCCCCCCCTACACCACTTTTCCCCCTTTCTCTGTCTCCCTCTCTCTCTGTCTACTTATTATTATATCTACAGCCCCCATCTTCATCGCTAATAATAATAATGAAAAACTTTTCCCCTCTCCTTCTCTCTCTCTCTCTGTCTCTTCTTATCGTGTATTATTTTTTTTGGCTCTGCATTTTTTTCGGGGCAATGGTCTTTGGGGTTAAGGGGGTTCGGCAGTCTCTCGACATTGTTTATGCCCCCGTAACATGCATCCCCAATGGACAATAATACGACGAGTGTACGAGCACTCGTAATAGCTGGAAGAAAAAGCTGTGTGTCTGTGTCGAGGGATCTGAATCTGTAGCTGTTGTGTAGGTGCCAGCAATCCCATTGTAACATTTGGCAGAGGTCTCTCTCTGTCTCCCTCTGTCTCTGTCTGTTTAGAGAGATGAAAGATAGCAGAGTGGGATTTTTGGGAGATGTTTAAAGCGGAGCGGAGAAATGTTCTTAAAGTGGTAAAAAACCCTCTTGAAAAAGTAATTGTTTTGGTGGAATTTCTTAGGAAATACATTAAAATTTAACCTCTAAAATTGTACATCAGTTTCGTTGCTATAAATGTTATCTGAAGGCTAATAAAACTTCTGTTTGCGTGCATAGCAGTTGGAAACAATAAGAAAGTTTATCAGATAATTATTTTGCAGGAATATTTTGCGATTCCACAAGGTTATATTTCATTTTATTGGAAATAACCCATTTGAGAAATATACAAATTCTCTTAAAGAAAGTGTATAAAAATAATTCGGTTTAAAAAAAGTAGTTGGATAGGATTTTAAGTAGCTTAAACAGAAATTATGAGGTATTTTTTGTATATCCCAAAAAAATCAAAAAGGCTTTCCCATTGAAACAAAGTTGGTAAACAGATTTGAGCTGCAATTAGCCCATAAATTACCATCGCTCTTTTCTTTGTTGCTATCCAAAATCTTATTAAGTATCTTTAAGCTCTCAAAGCATGAAAACTCTGCTGACTGCTCCTCTCACTCTTTATCTGCAACGTCTATCTCTTATTCGCTGCTCTTTGCATACAACAAAAAAATCCGCTTAAATTCACAAATTCTTCCTCTCTCTCTGATGAGATAAAGGGGGATTATATACTGCAGACTTATCTTCATCATTAAGCAGACATTATCTGTGATTTTGCCGCATTAGAGATGCTTGTTTCAACCATCTACTGCGACTGGGAGGGGTAGCAGCTCTTGCTTCGACCTTCGTTATGCAATTGGTTTTCCAGTCCAGCAATCAAATGCAATTGCCATCGTCGCATCTCTGCTGGGCGGGCACTCAAGTAACTCTTAATGAAATGCATTAAGGCTCGTCGTCGTTTATATAAAGATCTCTCATATGCTCGAGCAGATTGACGCAAAAAATTCATTTCCCCCATTCAAAATGAACAGAAAAAAAACCCTCTCGAGTTACATGCCTAATGCTGTTATATATATACACGCGATATGCGATATATGTACCCGATCCGCTGCGAGCCTTTGCTGGCATAAGAAAGAAAAAAAAAGAAAACTTAAATTAGCCTCAATTGTTTATAATTTCCACAAAAGTGCTCATGTGCTTCAGTTGGCTGTCAAGTGCTGCTGCTGCTGCTGCGTTGAGTGAGGAAGTGAGTGGAGTGGAGTGAAGGCTGGTCTTGCCTCGGTTCAGTCGAGAGATCTCATCTCAAGACCGGTTCCACCCGCTAAATAAAGTTCCGCCGAAAACTTAGACAGAGGCTTCACTGCCCTCCCTCTCTCACACAGCAGGTTTCGTGTCTAATTAATGCACTTCGATAAACGTCAGAGTAGAGATACAAGATACAAGAAAAATATATATATATGAGCAGCAGAATTGTAGCAGACTGTGTGCTGAAATCCGAAATACCCTGCTGATTAGGTAATCCCAGTGCAGGTATAAGTTAATAATGTTTAATCTGGGTTCAATATGATAGGATTACCCCTTGAAACCCTAAGTCATACTTGAGACTGCAATCTGTGCACATTTTGGTGGGTTTTTCTGCAAGGGATTTATTGTAGGAACAGCAATATTTATTTATGATTTTGTGCTACAATTTCAAAGGTTCGACTTGAACACTGCCTGAACCACAATAAAGATTTTGTGCAATTTTGTAAACGAATATTTGCAGCATTGACAAATATTCTTTAATAGAAACCATTACAGAAAGAGACTTTATCGGAATGCACATTTGTGGCTCTTTTATTTACATTTTTAGCGCACAAATTGAGTTCAATTAATTCACATTTTCATCCCAATGCACACTCATTCCTTTCTGAACGTTTCATATAAGGTTTTAAATGGATTCAATGAAGATCTTAAGTACATTTAATGATTCCACATTAGATGATGTTCAAGAATTTATATTCTTTATAGGCTACGGGCTTCTTTCTTCTTTTCTTTGGTAAACTTCTGCCTTAAACTCTTACCCCTTTTTCTACGCTTTGCCAAACTTATACTCCAAATCCTAATACCCTCTTCAAGAGCAACAAGACAACTCTTAGTTTTTTGTAGATCGCCTGGCGCTCCCTTTTCACAACTTTGTTTTGTTTTCTTTTTGCATAAATACATAAATTTATTAATTTTACGATCCGAGTTCACTCTGGGCGATAACCGTTCGATGATAAGCCCCAAAGGCAGCCCAAAAAATTCAATGGAAAAAACTTTGGCAATGCTTTCAGGCGCCGCCGCTGCCGTTGCCGTTTTTACTGCTGTCAACGGAAATATATGTTTCCAGCGTTAATTTCTATATAAAAATGAAATACGATCTATAAAATACTTTAATGCTGGGCACTAAATTGTTGTTGTTGCGTTTCTTTATTATTATTAATTTTTATGTTTTTATAGTTTTTCTACACACACACACCTCAAATGATGATGGGGGAGCAGCCTTCTTGAGCAGCGAAAAAATAAAATTATACACAAAAGCCCATTGAGTGTCTGTCAAATCTAACACCCAAACCAAAACCAAAACAAAAACCATAACCCGAGAGGCTACTTAGCTATGCAGCTGACAGCTCTCCAAGTCACGAATTTTTGTTTGTGTGCGCATTTTGTGCTTTTTGTTGTTTTCAACCAGTTTTTGGCATTGAAGTGGCGGGGTAGAATTTTTCGGATATTTTGCCTGTGACACAATTAGCCAACGAGTTTTTTTATGTTTTGCGTAGCTTTGAAATAATCGATCAATGAAGTGTCTCGAGAGCAGCCCAATGTCAACAACAGCAGCAGCATGGCAGCATCATCATCATCAGTAAAAATAAAACGTATCGTATTTTTGTTGTTGCCAGACTGAATACGACCCCCAAGACAGCAGAACATGTGTTGAGTTGATCTCTTGATCGCTTTAATCTTTGCACGTAGTGTGTGATGTTTCATTTCCTAAATGCATTAATCAGCCAACAGTTTTCAGACACTGAAATGTCACTCATTATTATTAAATTTATATTTATATTTATTTTCTTCTACACGAAAACTTGAAGCAATTTCCTTTTGAGATTCGAGCTCACTGATAAGACAGCGCCCCAACAGCCAGCAACCAGCCAACAGCCAGCAGCAGCCGCGTTGTCTAGACAGTGCTCTAGTCTGCCCACAGGAAAGAGCACCCAAAAATCTATGGCAGAGCGGAGAGACACAGAGAAAGGTGGAGATCAGTGGACAGACAGACAGACAGACACTCGCGATAAGGCGATGGTTTTTTTTTTTTGTTGGCTTTGCATATTGGCGAAAGTTGTCAATGCTGCTGCTGCCGTCAAAGGTGCGTTACAGATAAACCAACAAAAACAACAACAACAAAAAGGACTTAGAAAAATGGTTAAGAAAAGAGTGAATAAAAACAAAACGCCTCCGCACGGAAATCAGTCTGAACTTTTGGCATTTGCAGGCGGCCACAAAAAGTTCATCGTACATAAATGCATACTCGTATATTTTTCTCTTGAAAGATATATACGAGCAGATAGACTATAGACTATTAAATGCCAATGCAAACTGCAAACTGCAATTGCATAAATTTCAATAGACAATAGTCTTTGCCAAAGAAAAATGCAAACAATTAGACGCCCCCACATGACCCACAAAAGTCACATTTCAAAATAATATTACTGCAGTTGGGATTTTTGTATCCATAGAGAGATTGAGTTGTTTTGATTTTCTGATGCCCTGTGGGTGTGAAAATTTGACAAAAATTTGATTTATAATACGCCTTTTCTTCGGAATCAATTTGCACGATTTGAGTCGTGGTTTGATTGAAATTATTGACTGGTCCAGTGGCTGCGCAACTATGGAGATTGTGGCTGTCAAACTGCGGACTGGGCTGGCTGCTCTGAAACTTCGGGACGAAGCTGAGAAGCTCTCAAAGTTTTAATGGAAAACTGTAGCCTGAGTTGCTCTCAAACTCTAGCCTGAATTTCTCCAAACTCTAGCCTAGAGCTGACTACTTCTCTGCCACTTTTGCTGTCATTTTGTCTTTTGAAATGATTTTACTTTGCTTTTTTGTGGTTTTTTTTGCATAGGTCATAAATTTGAAGAGATTTCCGCATTGCCACTGCAACACTTTTTGTCGTCGGTCGAGTGAGTGTCAGCTGCAGCAGAGCTTATCAAACCGTAGATGGTGATTCACATTGTCATCTGAGATGCCTGCATTGAAAGGTTGATTGATTGCCCCGATACTAACGCAGGCAGGCATCTAAAATTTATGATACATCTTGTCTGTGTGGAATGGCTTTGTGGATTGATTGTAGGGGAATGTATCGCAGGGTGTGTGCATGTGTCATGGCCTATGTAATACAATCTTTATATGCAGAGTTCTTTGTTCACCCTCGACCCATGTATTTATGATATTTTTGGAGCTACATTTATTCATTTAAAATCGTATTTCTGTTGCAATTGCAGCTCTGTCAGGTCTTTCTATTAAACTGCAATATTTTTGTACAAGTTTAAAAAGTTCAAAATGTTCTTTAAGCGCATTTTCGTGACTTTCAGACTTAAGCTTGACTTTGCTTTTGGATTGACTTTGAAACTACGATTTTAGTTTTTTGCATTTTACAAAGTTTTTGTTTGACTTTAAGGTTGGTAGCATCACAGCTACTCCCAAATGTGCATGCACAGTGCATTTGTTGAAGGTTGAACGTGTAGATGTGGCCTTCAATTTAAAGTTTAAGCTTCAAATTCCACGAACAAAATCTAAGAAAAATCAATGAAAAGATGGTAGAACCTGTACATAGTTTTATGTATGAAGTATGTTCATTCCATTCCGAGCCCATTTAAAGTGCAGCACTAATTTCTGTCTCTGATTCTGTTACACTTACAACAACTGCATTTATCTTTGATCTTTCTGACATTTCTCCATTCCTGACACTCTCCCTCCAATTATTGTAGAACTTTAATTTTGTGTTTAATTACTTCATTCACATTGAGTTGTATTAAAATTATATAAATTCCGTCACATCCTGTTTCTGTACTGCAGACCCCACAATTAAAGTGGTTTAGCACTCTAACAGAGAGTTAGCAGCAGAGGGAACTTACTCTGGCATATACCCCATGAACTGGGCTGGCTGCTCTGAAACTTCGGGACGAAGCTGAGAAGCTCTCAAAGTTTTAATGGAAAACTGTAGCCTGAGTTGCTCTCAAACTCTAGCCTGAATTTCTCCCAAACTCTAGCCTAAGGCTGACTCACTTCTCTGCCACTTTTGCTGTCATTTTGTCTTTTGAAATGATTTTACTTTGCTTTTTTGTGGTTTTTTTTGCATAGGTCATAAATTTGAAGAGATTTCCGCATTGCCACTGCAACACTTTTTGTCGTCGGTCGAGTGAGTGTCAGCTGCAGCAGAGCTTATCAAACCGTAGATGGTGATTCACATTGTCATCTGAGATGCCTGCATTGAAAGGTTGATTGATTGCCCCGATACTAACGCAGGCAGGCATCTAAAATTTATGATACATCTTGTCTGTGTGGAATGGCTTTGTGGATTGATTGTAGGGGAATGTATCCAGGGTGTGTGCATGTGTCATGGCCTATGTAATACAATCTTTATATGCAGAGTTCTTTGTTCACCCTCGACCCATGTATTTATGATATTTTTGGAGCTACATTTATTCATTTAAAATCGTATTTCTGTTGCAATTGCAGCTCTGTCAGGTCTTTCTATTAAACTGCAATATTTTTGTACAAGTTTAAAAAGTTCAAAATGTTCTTTAAGCGCATTTTCGTGACTTTCAGACTTAAGCTTGACTTTGCTTTTGGATTGACTTTGAAACTACGATTTTAGTTTTTTGCATTTTACAAAGTTTTTGTTTGACTTTAAGGTTGGTAGCATCACAGCTACTCCCAAATGTGCATGCACAGTGCATTTGTTGAAGGTTGAACGTGTAGATGTGGCCTTCAATTTAAAGTTTAAGCTTCAAATTCCACGAACAAAATCTAAGAAAAATCAATGAAAAGATGGTAGAACCTGTACATAGTTTTATGTATGAAGTATGTTCATTCCATTCCGAGCCCATTTAAAGTGCAGCACTAATTTCTGTCTCTGATTCTGTTACACTTACAACAACTGCATTTATCTTTGATCTTTCTGACATTTCTCCATTCCTGACACTCTCCCTCCAATTATTGTAGAACTTTAATTTTGTGTTTAATTACTTCATTCACATTGAGTTGTATTAAAATTATATAAATTCCGTCACATCCTGTTTCTGTACTGCAGACCCCACAATTAAAGTGGTTTAGCACTCTAACAGAGAGTTAGCAGCAGAGGGAACTTACTCTGGCATATACCCCATGAAGTGCAATCAAAACAATTACAGCCAATTCACGCAGTGCTAAAAACAACAACAACAACAACAGTCCAAAGACAGAGAGAGAGAGAGAGAGAGAGAGGATAGTGAAAGAGAGACAGATTTAGAGAGCAGCTGCAACAAGCAAAATCAACAATAATAAAGCAGAAACATCGAAACGTTCGTCGTCTATATGTTGATGACATTAGAAAATTGTTGTTTATTGCATTTCCTTGTTATTGTCAGCAGGCCAGACCCGAAGTCAAGCCCAAGTCTCAGTGGAAGTCGCTCCCCAACCCAGACTCTTGGCCAGTGCAGCTTTTTTTTCTGTTGCCAGCAAGGCGCTGGCAACCAGAAGTATTCTGTGCTGTGCTGTTCCTCCTTCTGTGTCTGTCTGCCTGTCTGTCTCGCTCAAGTGTCAACGACTGCTGCAGGCCAAAGAACTAACAAACCAATTGACAGGCAGCAGCAGCAGCAAAAAAAAGCTATAGAAATGGCAGCACACCAACATGGCACATGCTTTTGCACATAGATAGAGATAGAGATACAGATACAAATACTTGTTTGTATGTTTTTGAGTGCTCCGTTGGGTGTCAGTCGAATGTGTCAAGTAGTTGATAAAACTCATAAAATGTTTGGGCAAAAGAACATCAGCAAAAATTGAAATAAAACGCAGTTCCGGGTTGGTAATCATGGATATTGTGGGTTGTGGGTTGAATTTTATCATTTTATTTTAATTATGATTCTATAATATCTGTACAATTGAAAGCTTTCGTAACACCCGCCCCATTAAATTCCACTCACGTGCTACGCAATTTGACATTGAAAAGCCGTCGAATCCATTAGGCCTCTCCTCTCCATCTCCATCTCCATCTACTCGAATCCATTGTGCTGCTGCTCCATTAAGTTGCTCTGAGGTGCGATAGGTTTTTCTCTCTTTCTTTCTTTGGAGGAGGCTGGCTGTCAATCAGAAAACCCGTCATGTGAAATAGATGCTAATTAGGCGTTAATGAGGCGTCTGAGCCATAGAAACTGAAGCCAAGTTAGAAATCGAATAGGTTAAGGGTTGAGCCACGATTCTCACTCTTGCTCGGAGAAGTAGCATCTGCAACCCAAGAGGAATCATCACAAACTTTGAGATGGATTCCAAGCAAAGTCGTGGCAGGGCAGGGCAGGGCAGGGCCTATGCCGGGTCTTTGCCGGGCGTCCAATGAACTGACGCTCAGTTTATGAATCCATGCTTCAATTAAAAATGATTGATGCAACCCATGGAATGGTTGGATGGGTAGGGAGGGGATGCCCTAGCAATGAACAATAAACGAGTGGGGCAACAACATTAAGCAAAATATCTGGGTTACCCCCCAGAGTCGAATCTAAATGATAAATTTGAATCCTCAATTTCGTATCTGCCGCAGCGATTAATCAATGTTTAAAGTGAACAACGAACAACCGACCAAAACCAAAATGAAAAACTTGTGAAAAACTCAAATCGAAAAACCGAAACCGAACACCGTAAGAAAAAAATCCAACGCGAAACGATGTCCGCTGCCAGCACCAGCAGTCGACCGCCTCAATCGCCCATTGCGGCGGCGCCCATTTTTGATGGCTATGCCACGATCCGTGCGCGCGGCTTGAGCCGCTCCTGCTCCATACGCGCCGCAGAGGTCACCGAAGCGGCTGCCTCCACACAGCCCCCGCACGCACATCATCCGCACATCATTCTGCAGCCCCAACGAAAGAGAACTGTGTCGCTGCGGAGCAGCTATAGCCAGGGGAATTCCGAGGAGATCTATGCCCGTGCGAAGCCAGTGAGGACACCCACCATAGGCGGGGATCTGGAGCCCATTTATGCGAGTACTACAGCGAATGCTGTGGGCTTTCGACCGCTCTCCGATGCCAGCAGCTCCTCGGGCGGTGGGAGCATGCCCTGCGATTATCAGAATGTCAAGAAGAACTCCCGCTTCTCCCTGGACTCGCTGCAGAGCAGTGCCACTCCCAAGACGCCCGACTACAATACGGCGGGGGAGGAGGAGCACATCTTTCTGTACACCGCTCCGGATAGTCCCAAGCGGCGGCTGGACAGCGGCCTGCGCAGCTCCTACGACAGCTCCGAGCGGGGCTGCTACTCGCCCCTGCCGAAGATCAGTTTTGATATGCAGGAACGGGATCGAGAGCGGGAACGGGATCTGAGAATACGTCCGCCCACGTTGCGACACAATTCCGTGGGTTCCACAGGCTGTCGCCGACCCATGACGCTGTCGCTCACGGAGGCGCCACGCTCGCCCACGGGCCTGCCCCCGCCTGCACCCGTGCGCCGCGAGAGCCTCTATGCCAAGCCAAAGATCTATGCCACGCCCACGAGGCCACCGACCAGCACACGCCTCAATCTGTACGAGCTGCCGATAGTCACGCAGCGGAGCAGCAGTGCGGAGCTGCTGGAGCGATCCTACACGAGTCAGAGCCTCGCCACCATCGACCAGGATGAGCTCCTGGTGGTGCCCAATGCCATGCCCATGCTCCCGAATGCCGTGGATCGGCGCTACCACACACTGGGGCACATGCGGGTCAAGAGCATGGGGGCGGGTCTGCACCGCAGCCTCGATGTGCCCGTGGGCTCCATGCTGGACATGGCCACCGGCGGACACTGGCGAACGCATCGCGGCGGCAACAAGTCGGTGGGGAATATCTATGCCTCAGCGGATGCGGCCGTCAGCGATCTGAATCGGTTGGCACCGGAGTACATGGATCCGTTGGACTTTAAGATTGGCTGCCAGACGACGCTAAGGAGTAAGCCGCTGATTCCCTGGTACGAGCTGGCCATCCGCAGGGACTTCAAACGGCAGTCGTGTCCCCCCATCAGTGGGGGAATGGGAGTGGGAGGACAACATTCGCTGACATTGGCCGCTTCGCCACAAGAGGAACTCGAACAGGTGATGTAAATGTTTTGATAGACATAAAAAGTGCTTAATAATCGATACAAATCGATAATAAGTATCGATTATGTATCGATAACACTAAAATATTCTGAGAATTGATTTGGGATCAATATTTTATATCCATAACTATTGATAGTTCATCGATTTATAATCGGTTTTTACTGAAAAATCGAGATGATTGTAGATTTATCAAGAATACATTTTACCAATACACAATGAATTGTTTAATTTGATAACTTTAGTCAATGATCTATCGAATATTTCTTTACCAATAACCCTTATAAAATGGCGTATAAACTGAACACAGAGAACATTACAAATTCGTATAAATTTCCTACAAATTCCCTCATGTTTTGTTGGTACTGTTATAAATTTCATGGTGTCCATGTTCTGTGTTCTGTGCGGTTCCTCCTGGTGATGTCTTCACCTGGCATGGCATGGCATGGCATGGCATGGCATTCGCTTCATCCGGCTATGGCATTACGAATGCAAGTCATCGAATATGGCCAAGCAATGTAGATACGAGTACCAGCAGCAACCTCCACACACTTGACCAACAATGCCACTGCAACTTAAGCCAGTTCAGCAATAGAAAATGCAACTGCAACAGTATGAGGCAGATGAAGCCAAAGGCAAGTACGGCTGTCAGTCGCCGTTAGATGCTTTACCCACTGATTGATTTAATCAAACTTGCATGAGGAGCCTCTGGAGCTGCATGCCTGCCTGCCTGCCTGCCTGCATTTGTCGCTTGTCTTAAGGCCTTTGGGGTGTCCTCCTTTGCTCTGGCTCTGGCTCTCTGGCTCTCTGCTCTCTGGCATATTAAATAAACGAACCACGCTGGCCCAAACGTCTTTGCCATTAGGTTCACGTACCATGGATTACAGTACTGCTCCTCGTACTGTTCCTGATTTTAATCCTACGACTATGTCCGTTTTGGTGGAAGCTGCTGCAGCATAAACAACATCTGTTGTTGCTGCTGCTGATGCTGTTGCTGCTACGAGTGCTGCTGATGACCAAAACTGATGACCTGATTTCGCAGAACATGCAATTGATATGTCCACGAAAGAAATCGCCAGCTTTCAATGCGGTTTGCTCAGCCATGGGAATGCCCTGCAAAAGGCAACACGATTGTTGATTTATAGACTGTGTTTTCTTTTTATAGATTTATATTTCATTGATGCTCGAGAGTATTTGATACTTGTGGAATCAGTTAGGGAGAGGGAGATCATATTTCGTACATGAATCATTTACTTCTAAAGAACGCGCTTTAAATATCAGAATTAGAGTGGAATTTAGCCCACGAAATATGTACGAATTATAGTAAATATCGAAGTGAAAGAAAGTCTATCGATATTAACGATTACACTCTTGATTAATTAATCAATTGAGTGTGTGGGGACTTAATCCCCTTATTCCTACCCAAAACCTGACCCCAATTAAAACCCACCAATACTCGATACGTGTTGAAGTGTGGTCTGAATATATTTAAGCACGGTGCGCCTTGGTGTACCAAAATACACACTCGATAGCCATTCATAAACCCCTCGATGCCACGATACCTGACTCCTTCACATAAAGGCTGAGCAGCAGACTACACCAACAACAGCAACAATTTCGTCGCCAATCAATGTCAGCTTTCAAAACAAATAAAGTTGCCATTAATGCCGTTCGTTCGTTTGTTCGTTCGTTCGGTTCGGACGAGTACACTTTGGAGTACGTTTATTTTTTATTTCTTAAGGTTTTTTTTGTGTTTTTTTGGCGCGTTTTTTTAAGCGGTTTTTAGACTTAGCCTCTGCGACGCCACTAGCTCTGCTCTTTTTTTTTTAAGGCGTTTTTCATGTTTATTTCATGTTTATTTATGAGCACTAGCAGCACCAGCAGCTGCCGCCAGCAGTCCCCAATGTTTGGCTCTGAAACTGGACTCTGTGTGTCTTGGGACTGCGACAGAGCGACAGAGCAACAGCGACTTGGGTTAGTAGGTAACTTGAGCTGTCACCGCCATCGAGGGAGTATGAAAATGAAAAGTGAAATTGTCAGTTGGCGTGTGAACAGAGGCCAGCCACTAAAGCGGGGATGTGGGAATGAAGATGGAAATTGTAGATAAAATTAAAAATGATTTCATTGTGATTTGTATTAGGTTAGGTTGTATTAGGCAATGTTATTTGGAATAATTTGTAATAGTTTAAAAAACTATTAAACTTTTTTTGTATTGCTTTCACAATATTTCTATTGATATTTTTGCTCTCGTTTTCGAAAATAAAATCAATTATTGCCTCATGTTTTATATATTATTATTAAGCAATAACAAAATACTCCACATAATATTCCACATTAATTTTTTATTCAAAAAGTACAAGAACAAGAGATCAGAATATAATTTGATTAAAGAGTTCAACGATGGGGTGAAATTGTTTGAATGCCAAAAGTTGATTGCTTTTAATTGATTTAATTTGTTGCTTTTATTTTTGATGTTTTATGATTCAATTTACATATTTGGCAATTACCAACGAAATACAATGTGTCATTGGTACGAGCTTCGAGAGCAAACTAGAGTGGAAAGCAATTAGGGATTCGCTATGCGAGAAATTTAACGATATTAATATTTATATTGGCATAGAAAAATATCATAATTGAAGCATGAACCATGAGCATATCGCTTATTTATTTCATATTTAACTATACTAAAAGAGATCTAAATTCATTATGTATCAATGATCGCCATATCCGTCACTTCTATCAATTCCTTCATTTGTGATTAATGTGAATTTGATTATTATTATTATTATTCCATTCAAGAGAAGGGCAGCATAATTAATAAATGTTAAGTGCCTTTGTGCTCACAATTTCAATTCAGTCAAGTGCTTCAATTGAGTGTTAAATGGCTTAAATCACCTGACTGACGGCTTATGATTGTTAATTTTGTAATGGTTTCCGTACGACAGACAGACAGATGGATGGATAGAAAGGGTGATGGAGTGCTTCAGAATATCCATGCCAAAGAGCAGCTCATAGAGTGGTGGGGGTACCCGCTTTATTTGCTGATGGATTGCTCCCACCTTTTAATGTAACACCTTTGGATGGAGCACAGAATATATTAACCAGCAGTTTGAGGCCTCATTATGGCGCGCAAGGACAACAGTTCATCAACCGTTTGTGTTCTACTTTCAAGTTCTCCTCTGTGTTCTGCATAATTAATAAATCTTTTGGGGGCTGACAAAATGCCAACAAATTGCCAGCTTCAGTTTCAGTGCGGCGAACGGGCCTTAAATAACTTGTTGTAATTTTTATCTATCTGAAAATCGCTTATTAAAACCGTTTGCTCTATGATAAACGAGATGGCAAACTGGCGATTGGCCAGCGATTGTGTGGAGAGCGGCTGTCTGCCTGCCTGTCAGCGCGCGCTGAATCCACATGCAATATATTTGTATCTGATAGATACTCGTAGTAATTGCCACTGCCACAGCGCGTTGCGCGTTGAGCGCGGCATTGCAGTGCTTCAACAAAGAAACTGGTTGACTAACTGAATATCTGCAAATTCAACTTCAACTCTTGAATCTCCTATCGCCACAGTTAATATCTCAACTCCATCTGTTTCTCCACTGCAGTTTGTTTTTTGTCAGTGGCAACATGACAGCTACATTGGATTTACGAGTACTCTGAGGTTTATTTTCAAACATGATTACCGAATATTTCTATAGATTTGAGTATGTCAGGAGAATGTGATTATTAGGGGGTAAAAAGCAATTTTGACTCATACAAATTAATGCATATAATGTATAAATATACTAAATATTTTATTGATGAGCATCATTATGAAAGTACCTATTCAAATTTGCTTGCTTGTTTGTGTCTTAAAAAATAGATCTTGGACGTGGACACCCTTTGTGGTGTTTAGAGTTTTCAAGAGAGGGACCTCAGCTTTGGAATACTTGCAAAGTGTACTATTAATTTAATATCCATTAAAAATCATAGCAATGGGATAAATATTGCTAACTGTTCTTGTTGTCAGAAGTACAAACGACATTTCCACTCATACTGGAGGGATAACTTCCAGTTCTTTGGCTAATACCCAGTACAGCAGGTACATTAAAGTCGCAAGAGCCATTGCTTATAGCATTCTTACTTGTTTGTTTTTGTTTTCTTCCACCAATTGCATTCAATTTGTAATTAAATTATGAATATTTATAGCCACATTCATGTTTGTATAATCGTATCGTACATTTTAATATGCAAGTCAGCAAAAGCAAAAAGTCCACCTCTGATCTTTCGGGGCACGTGTTTGGTTTGGCCGTGTTGTATTGTACGAGTAGTTATTTAATTTTTTTTGTTTTGTTTTCGGTGGGCTTGGACTTGGGGGTTTTTTGTGTGTGTGTTTTGGGCCCGTCACAGGTGGTGGTGCTGCTGCTGCTGGTGGCTGAACAAACCAGTTTGTAGTTCTTTAACAGGGTTCCCAAAAGACCTACAGACCGACAACAACAGCAGCAGCAAAAAAACAGAACAGAAACACAAAAACTTGTTTCCGACCGCAGAAACAAGACACAAGCTGAAAAAAGAGTGGCAGTGGCTATGGCTGTGGCAGGAGGATGCCATGCCACTGCCACCAGATGGATAGACAGAGAAATAAAGACGTGACCATGATGAAGCTTGTTTGTTGTACGAGGAGGCAAAAGGACGAGTCTGTAACTGTCTGTCTGTCTGTCTGTGTGTCTCCCCAAGGAAATCAGCGGCAGCAGCAGCAACAAAAGTAAACTCAAGTCCAAACCCAGAATCAAAACAAACAAATGAACACAAAGCGCAGAACTGAAGAGAAGGCGGCCCGTCCCGACCAGAGCCCACCAAATTCCCATTCCACTTTTGTTTAATAAGCAACAAAGAGCGGCCACAAATAATCGTACTTTACACAACTTTTCTCGCTCTGTCGATTTGAATTTTCAAACTCAACGTCAGGCAACACAAATATTAAATTATCATCGAGCAAACTGGTTGCATGCATCTTCATTGTCTCTTGTCGAATGTCTGTCTGAACGTGCCTCTCTTGCGGCTTCCGGTCTTGCAAAGAAATCAATAAAAAAACGAAAAAGAAAAGAAATTAAAGCAAAGGGGAAGCGTGGAGCACTTGAATAGCCATTGATCGTATCACAGGGACGACACCCCAGTCATTGTTTTGATTGTTTTCGGCTCAAAAAGTGTCTTTAATAGAGGGATAAATTGGACACTGGACTGGCAGCACAGAATGTGGAGCCCAGGGTTAATAATCGTAAATTCTGATTGAGTTTGTAAAACGTTTTGAAATAGATTTTGATCTTGGAAGTCATTCAAGAAGTTTACAAATAATTGTGCAACAAAATTTGGAATAAATCAGATTTAAAGAAAGAGAATAATGGCATAATAATTCGAAAGCAAAGCATAAATGGAGATACATAATATGATAGGTTAGAGCTTTTTTTATACCCGTACTTGAAGAGTTAAGGGGTATATTTTGTTTGTGGTAAAAGTAGATGTGTGTAACGCAGAGAAGGAAACGTTTCCGACCCCATAAAGTATATATATTCTTGATCAGCATCAATAGCCGAGTCGATATAGCCATGTCTGTCTGTCCGTCCGTCTTTTCGTTTCGAAATTCATGTGATATCACACTGCTTCAAGTGTATTTCAAAATTTCGCACCGCCTCCTTCCGCCCCCACAAAGAACGAACAAATATTTTAAAATTCTTCATAGATCATAATCTCACAAATTTATATACTGACTGAGTACGGGTATAAAAGTAGAGTCGCGACTAGAAGCGACTCACACGTTCCTTCTCGTTTTGTTCAAAATTATGGAGTAACTATATTGATATACGCTATTCAATTATGAGCTACACAAATGGTTTAATCTTTCGCTAAACATATAAATGAATTGGAAACTCCAACGAAATCTCCTATTATAATACACAAAAATCCCACAAATTTCACTTGTCTTTATTAATAGTTAATCTATACGGATGCCTGTACGCTTAAGCACTGAAAATACGCTTTAAAAAACTTGTTAAAATATCTTTGAGTGTATGAGAGACATTTAAGCTCAAGTTTAATTAAACATTTCTCTGTAATCTGTCATTAAATTGCAAATCTTTTCAAATCTTGTATTGTACAAAAACCAATCTCGAAATTAAATGCATTTTATGGACTCGCCAACTAATTTTACTTTACCTTTCTTTCTCTTTGCAGGTAAGTTTTCCACATGGAAAAACCATAAAATGGGAGAAAATCTGCAATGGGGGTAGCGTAAGTTTGTGTGTCGGGTGTTCGTGGGGTGTGTGGGGGTAGACCATTAGCCAAATGGCAAATTTATCTAAGTAGCAATAATTTTCCTTTTGGCGCAGAGATTTTTGCACCGAGAGAGAGAAAAGGCTAAAAAGAATTCACAATTGTACAAATAATGGGGAGACTGCAATGCAATCTTGATCTTTCTCCAGCGAAGAGAGGAGAACTTCCAGCGACAGAACTTCCCGAACTAAAACTGCAGTCAGTTCGGACTTCAGTCGAGGCATTTGGCTGAGTCTGCGGCGGCGGCGGATCAAAGACAATTCCACTCGGACTTGGATGCTGAATCTGTGGATTGGCTCCCCCGTTGTCCAAGATTTTTTAATGATGATTTGCTATTTTTTCTTCTTTTTATACCCGTACTCAAAAAGAGTTAAGGGGTATACTGTATTTGTGGTAAAAGTGGATGTGTGTAACGCAGAGAAGGAAAATTTTCCGACCCCATAAAGTATATATATTCTTGATCAGTATCAATAGCCGAGTCGATAGAGCCATGTCTGTCTGTCCGTCCGTCTGTCTGTCTGTCTGTCTGTCTGTCTGTCTGTCTGTCTGTCCGTCTTGATGAGCGCCTAGATCTCAGAGACTATAAAAGCTAGAGCAACGAAATTTTGTTTCCAGACTCATGTGATATCACACTGTTACAAGTGTATTTCAAAATTTCGCCCCCCGCCCCCGCCTTCACAAAAGACGAAAATCTGTGGCAGCCACAATTTTGAAGATACGATAAAACTAAAAACGCAGTATCGTAGAGAATGACCATATCTATTAGATTGCCGAATCTGAATCAGATCGGATCATTATTATAGCCAGAATAAAGAAATTAATTTTCAGTTGCTTCCCCCACCTCCTCTGGCGCTGCTGACGATATTCATTCTCTGTCTCGCTCGCACACACTCTGCCCTGTGCAATGCGCGAGCAACCCCTAGCGGAGGAGATGTAGAATCTAAATGGTATATGTAGAATATTTGTTCTAGATGTATAATCTACATTTTACATGTACATGTAGTTAACAAATGTAGCAAAAAATGTAAAATGTAAAATTAAAAATTTTTTTTTTAATTTCAATCATAAGCTCATAAATTTATATACTGACTGAGTACGGGTATAAAAGTAGAGTCGCGACTAGAAGCGACTCACGTTCCTTCTCGTTTTATCTTGAGTTTCTTCTGCGCACGCCCCGAGGATCCATCCGCAAATGGATGGGGATGCTCATGTCTCTTGCTCGATACATATCATATCTGACATTTTTTCGATTTTTATTCATTTTACGTTTGTTTATTTGTCTAAATTGCTCCTACACCTACACATACTCGTATATGTTGCCTACACTCACCTGCATAGATGTTTAAGTTTGTGCTAAACGACGCCACCGCCTGTGTGAGCAACAAGGTGCGAGAGTTCAGCCTCAACTTTCTACGCCTCCTTCCGCAGCTACACCTACCGCAGCTGAGTCCCTACGATGTGAATCTTCAGCTGCGGGAGAACGAATTTGTGTACAACTTCCCAGTGGATGCTGGGAATGTGCACAGCTACGAGACGAATCAGCTGGTCTCCAATTCCCCCTGCGAGGACCCACACACCGAGGCCAGTCTGCTGCACAGAAATGGCTTCATTTGCGGCATATTCGATGGACATGGCAGCGCCGCCTGCGGCCAGGTGGTGTCCAGGCGTCTCCTGCGCTATGTCTCCGCAGCCACACTGCCCCGCCAGGTGCTCAAGGAGCAGATAAAGCAGAATTGCAACAGCCAGTCCTTCCTCAAGTGCCACAACGACAGCGTGGACTTTGTCAGCGAGATCAAGCCGATCTATGAGCACAGCTTCCAGAAGTATATCAAACAACTGGCCGAGACACCGCAGCGGGACGTGAGCAGCGAACTGGTGCATGCCTTTCTCAAACTGGACGAGGCCCTGTCCGACGAGGCGCTGGCCACCATCGATATGCGCACCATGCTAGTGGCGCTGTCGGGTGCCGTGGCGTGTCTGGTCCATTTGGAGGGACTGCAGCTGCATGTGGCCAGCACTGGGGACTGTGGCGCCGTTTTGGGTGTACTCGATCCGGAGACAAATCAATGGCAGCCAAAGAAACTCAACATCGAGCACAATGCAGACAACATGGCAGAGGTGAAGCGCATTCCAGACGAGCACCCAAAGGAGGAGCACCAGACGGTCATACGGAATGGCCGGCTGCTCAGCCAATTGGAACCGTTGCGCGCCTTTGGCAACTATGGCTACAAATGGTCCCTGGACATAGTGCAGAAGAAGGTGGTGCCCCTGATCGGGAAGCAGGCGATGGCACCCAACTATTATACGCCGCCGTACCTGACCGCCCGGCCCGATGTCCAACAGCACGAGCTGAGCGTCAACGATTAGTTTCTAGTCATAGCCAGCGATGGCCTGTGGGACTTTCTGTCGCCCAGCGAGGTGGTCAGCCTCGTGGGGGCGCACATCAACTCGAAGCAGATACTAGAGCCGATGCGACTGCCCGAGGGCCATCCCACGCTCCAGCAAATCAACGAACGCAAAGCTGGTCTCACACGTGAGCCGATTGATCAGAATGCTGCCACACATCTGATCCGCCATGCACTGGGTGCCACCGATAATGGGATTGAGCACACGAAGATCGCGTATTACCTGTCGCTGCCCAAGGATGTGGTGCGTCGGTATCGCGATGACATCACCATAACCGTCATTTACTTTAACACGGAGCACATAGCCGGACTCAGAGCTGGTACGGCGGCTGGGACAGACCCTTACCCAGACTTCAATTTATTCTCCTAACCGCTCTGCCTGGCGTGCCACTCTTACCCACTCTTTCCCTCTTTGTTTCTTCCGACAGTAAACCCTCTCGCTTCAAATGGAGAAACAATCAGAACGGATTAGTTTGTTAATCATTTTATTATGTGGCTGGGCAGGGCAGTCAGTCGAAACGAATGAGAAATCGAATTGAGATACAAATGTGATGTGTGTGTGTGGTGCACAAAAGGAATTTCGAAACAGGAAATCTGCAAAAGATTAAAGGAACACCGAATGGCACTCTCTATATATAAGAGAGCAGAGTTTCTGCTGCTAATTCAGAGAGTTCTATTAACAGTTCTATGGCTATCAGAAGTTCTATCTATCGAGTAGCTTATCTTATCTTATGTGTAGTCTGCCAATCAATAGTCAGCAAAGCCAAACACGAGGCACGTTTCCTTCCATCACTTTAAAGGTCACGTGGGTTAACATCTTCATTAATTTCTGCGGAAAAATCCATCAACTTTTGTGCATAGTTTATCTATTTTTTGCCCGCAAGGTTAAACTCGTCAGACCTCTGCAGACATATTTTCCATATTTTACGCTTAAAATTTTCCTTTGGAAATTAATATGTGATGCCTCCAACGGCGGCCTGGCCTGGCCTGACCGACCTAAAGCCACAGCCTTCATTAATTAGCCATTAGGCAAGCAGCCGCAGTCCCAGCCCCAGGCCATGCCATCACTCCCACAGCATCCTTGGCTTAAACTTTCACTCTCTCTCGAAGGCCGCGCGGATGAGCTGGAAAATTTGTGTGTGTGTGTGTGTGTGTGTGTGTGTGTGTGTGCTCATCAATCAACAAAAGATTTTCCTATGCAAATCAGGCAAAAGGCAGAGGCGGAGCCAGGGAGTCAGGGAGGCAGAGGCATGACCCTGCATCCGCATAATAAATCAGGAATGGAATGAAAGCCATGTGACAATTGTTACAGTTCTTCCTTCTCCTGCTGCTCCGCCCCCTCCTATTGCTGCTCTCATTCTATATAAATCCACAACAAAATATCAAGTGTTGCAGTGGCAGTGTCAGTGGCAGTGTCAGTGGCAGCTTGCAGTTTGCAGTGGGCTGTGGCATATTATTCTGCTGTTTGTTGAGGGCACATAAATCATTGGAAAGGTCAAAGTGCACACGCCCACGGGCATGTAGCAGCAGCAGCAGCACCAGCAGATGCCCAGAGATACAAGATACGGATACAAGATACTCTCGTGCAAAGAGAACCATTTTTTGGCCACACATGGTCGCCTGATGTGTGTCTGCTGTTCAAGTGGGGGCAGCATACGGCTGCAGCATGATTTATGCAACATTATGTACGAGTACGAATACGAATACAAGTATGTGTAGAAATGTCAACCGTTGGCTATAAATTCAACTCCAACTCGAAGACTGGCCACTGGACTGGCGACCTACTTAAGTCAGTCGGTAATCAAAACCGCCCCAACAACAGCTAATCGAAGGTCTAGCCTTATCGGGGGAGACAAAGACACAGGCAGAACTCTTATCATTCTGCGATAGCTGCCAACTATCAGCATTTGGCGATTTTATTGTTGTACAACTTAAAGTTCGCTTTTGCGTTTAATTTTGGAATGGTTAAAAACTGTGCAACTTTTTTTGTTTTTGTGTGTGGCTCTGCCATTGAACTTGAACTTTGTTTTGTGTCTGAAAATTGCCAGCAATAAATTCAGCAATGCATCAGTGGCAGCAGCAGCAACACAGGCAGCAGCAGCAACAGCAGCCGAAGCGCAACAGCCACATTGACAGTCAAATTAAAGTTTCCATTGCTGGCTGGGTGTATCCTGGAAGAGAGAGAGAGGGTATAATAAAATGAAAGAAAAGTTTGTCCAGCAGTGAGAGACGAAGGGTTCCTTGAGCATATTATTAGAGTAAATTTATTCGGGATTAATATTAGCATTGGCTCGGAATATTTACCCGTGTTCGACTGCAAAATTGTTTTATTTCTATGGTTACTACACGCTCTTTTTTGAAGATATTTGAATACTACTATTCTTTCTGCTTCACGAAGTGTATAAGTGCGAACCAGCGAACTATTTCGTATAGTTTTAATAGGAATAATCCTTCAGAAACATATCTTTCTAAGAAAAACTGCTTTGCTTTTAAAGATCATACAATCAAAGAGTAAAAATCTTACCTACTCGTATAGAGGATGAAAGTGGAAATTATAGCCCAAAAAATCTCAAAAGGAAGCTCGTAAAATATCCCAACAACCATTTAAATCAAGAACTGGCACTGACAGCTTCGACTCAAATAATTTGCTTTAAAGGGCATCTCAATCTTCGAGCAGCTTTCATCTCTTAATGTTTTATGTTTCTTTTCGTAAGCGTTGCTGTTGGCCACTTAGCATATGGACTTGCTGCAGTTTTATATCTCTCCCTATCGCACTTTTGCTCTCTCTCTCTCTCTCTTCCCACTTGTACTTCCTTCTCTCTCTCTCGCTGACTGCGTGTCGCTAGCAGCTGATGCATAACCGTTTAACGCTTCGTTGCCTTCAACGTGCAAATGAAGTGCAACAACAGCAAGAGCAGCAGCAGCAGCAGCAGCATAGCACTGCGTGCGCTCAAACTCTTACAGTTTGAGAGTCGCTGTAAAAGGTTTGGGCTGCCTGCTCAATGAATGGAGCTGCGTGTTTTTTTAAAGGAAGGGAGGCTTTAGCATCGATTTTTCGGGGGAATGTTTCTGCTGTGTTGCTTCTTAATTTTGTTGCTCATTTTCTGCTTCTCTTCTACAAGTATTTCCCTTCCATTTCCCTTCTCCATTTGCCATGTCTTTTCCCCTTTTTATGTGTGACTTTTAGAGTTTGGCGCGCGTTTCCTTTCAATGGGGAAACGCTCCCCTCCGACTTCCCCCTCTTTTTGTGTTTTCTTAAAGACACTTTGCTGTTGCTGCTGTCCATTGAAGTTGTCTTTGTTGCAGTCATTAGATGGAGTCTCGCTTAGCCGTATGAGAGGGGGGGAGATCTGATGAATCATCCAGTGAGTTGCAATGGAAAAATGAAAGTTGAAAAGGGGAAAAAACAAGGATGATGCTGAGAATGTTTGCTGCTGCCAGAAAGCTAATGGTGTAATGAGGGAATAACAAAACGAAGGAAATGCATGCAACAAAACTATTTTGCTTGAATTTTTCAGAGCATTTGGCACGTGGGAGGTCCCCAGTATAATCTTGCAAATATCTGCCACTATAATCATCAAAATTAAAGCGTAAAGCGAAAAGCGTTTTGCTGTTTAATTTTCTTACCATTTTAGGTGCTGGCTGGCTACCGAAAGCTCTCCACTCCAGTCTATAATTATCGCAAATTAAATGCTTATCGCAGTGTGCTTTATTGGCCAAGCAAATTGAGCCGCGTCTATACTTATGGGCCGGGCAAATTGAGCCCGAGTTCAAAGCCGCCAATACCAATATTAGCATTGGCATGCGGTTCGCTTAATTCCTCTGGATATACGTAAACATACATACATATAGGTATGACCTCATGTGAGGTATGAGCGAGAGCTATCGTCATTTGGCATAGTTGATTATTAAATGGAAAACAAATAGGAAGACACTTAGGGGTCGTGCAATTATTTGTCAGTGATGCGATACGATGCGAGAAATATCTGTAGACTCTGCCAAACCACGATTCAGGCAATTGTTTTGTCAGTGAATCGCGGCTTTTATTTTCACTTTGAATGCCATACCATACCCGTATCCCCCCCTTTCTTTAGATATTAGATAGCCCCAATGACTCCTCTCAGGTATTGAAATTTATTGGCAAATATTTCTACATTTATTTTTACCTAATTTCTCGTATTTCATTAATTGTTTGTGGATGATTCTCTAGTTCTATCTTTCGGTTGAACACTCAGCAGATTCCCCTCCCCACCCTTTGTCACCTTCCCATATCCAATGCATTGGCTCACTTTTCGATAAACATCTAACACGTTTTCCATTTTAATTTGCGTGTCGCTTATGCAAATTATGCCGCGGCAACTGGTTGAGGTTTTTCATTGGAGTCGTCACAATTACCAGTCCCCTCCCCTCCCAAGCTATGGCTAAGCAAAGTCTCAGGCTTGAATCTACTATAGCCGCGGGTTGAATCTCAGTTCAAGGTCAGTCCGTGTCCGAGTGTGAATCCATAGGTTTAATTGAGCCAAAGCTGAGCTCATGCTCTGGCACCATTAAAAGTGCTTCGACTTTTACGATCTCTGGTCACATAAAAGTGCCAGCAGATAATATTATTTAATTGTTAAGGCATCCTTTGGCCTTTTGCAGCCATTCTGAGGCAGGAGACACATCCTTCCGCTTGTGTCACGTTACTCATACGCAGCGTAATCAATTTTTATGCCTGTCGCTTACGTGAGCTGGCAGACAAATGATGCGGAGATCCAACGGATATGGAGACACGGAGAAAGTTTCAAAGGGTTGCTGCCCCCTCTTAAGAGGGGTGGTGAGAGTGTTTCTTCCAGCCCTTCTCTGGGGTTTATGGCTTGTACGTGGTTTTTTAATTTAAATCGTGTTGATTGTTATGAGTGTGTGTGTGGTGGTATGTGGCATGTGGCATGTGGCAATGTGGGGAGAAGGGTACAAGGAAGGGTACTCCACCTCCACCTTGTTGTGATCACGTTTGCAAATTTTATTATTTAATTAGTCTGGCTGGCAGTGGAAGGAAAAGGCATTTAAAATGCCTGGCATGTCGCCTAATTTGATAATAATAAAAATGTTAAATCGTTGGGTGCTAGAAAGGAGGGGCGAAAGGGCACGTTTTTTGTTCTGTTTTATTTCTTTTTAATTTTGATGAATGACAATTTTACTTTTCCTTAGAGCAGCAGAACCATTTCCTTCAAATAAATTAACTCATTCTTCAGTGCTTCCGCTGCAAATGCGAATGCCTTCAATCTGTGTTTGTGTGTGTGTGTGTGTGTGTGTGTGTGGGGCACGTCTGACTGTCCCAATTGCAATTACAACTTCCGCTATGAGTCACTTTGAACTCTGCCCTGCCCTTCACTGCCCTTCACTGCGCTTCGCCCTGTTGCTCCCCCAAACTTCGCTCTCTAATGGCACTCATTAGTTACTCAAAGTTACTATGGTCTTGGTCATTCTGCATGTCTGTCTGTATCTTTTCCAGTTGTTCATCTTGCCCCATCCAATGTGTTTTTGCTCAGTCAGTCAGCTGTCTTTCTGGCCCCCAGGCCTTCAATCTCCAACAGTTTCGGAGTAGCCATAACCTGCCAGTGACTCTGACTCTGCCAGTCACGTTGCATCATAAAAAATACCCAAACGCTGGCAAAATAGTTGAACAACAAAACAGCTCTGTGGGGGCTCCAGCCAAAGGGTTGACACAGGGTTCTAATGCATAAATATACTTACTAGTGGTGGTACTGGCATTGCTACACTGGAGGAAAAAATTACAGCTGCAAGTTTATTTTTAGATGTATTTTAGATGTATTTTGGGATGTTTTCGAAGCTTGAAAGAACTTTCCAGGGATATATGGGACGTTATTGCATTGAAATGTAAATGTGAAAAGCTAAAGCTCCAGATACATGATCTGGAACAGGTTAATTGAGTTGAAACGATGAACTTATCCTGTGGAAGGGAGCTGTCCGATTTATAGAGTTAATCAAAGGATTGAATACCTTTTTTTTATTCGGAAAACGATTGATCCTTTGCTATATACATTTGAGATTATATTCTTTAGATACTCCTATGATTTTTGTTGTGAAGAATTATTGTTATTATTTGAATACTGAATCCTGAATACCATTATTGTTAAAATAATTAATGTAAAAGAAAAATGGTCACACTGCCAATAAGAGAATGATGGCCACACTAAGCTTGATCGACAGTCAGTCGAGAGCGTAAGAAAAAACGAGGCGTATGTAGGGAGAGTAGCAAACATTTTTGTTATTAACATTGAATATATTCCTAGGAAATAAAACACACACATAATCACGGATTGAACACTGTAGTTTTGTACGCATAAAACGCTAAGGACTCAACAATTTTGTCAGACCTTTTGTTTCGTATAAATTTGTTCCATATCTTTAGAGTTTTTCGAACAATTTTCGCATATTTTTCACCTCAGTGTACGAGGTTCGAATCTGTTCAAAAGCTTTTCAAGCCCAGCTTAGACTTGGACCCTTTTGCACTCTGCTGTCTGGTGTACATGACTCATGTGCGACGATTGCAGCAGAGGTGAGTTGCAAGTGGCAAATGCAACGTCTTGCATATAAAACAGGGAAACAGTAGAGAACAGAACAGAACAGAACAGTAGAGAACTGTGGAGAACTTTAAAATGCAAGACACGAATGAGATATACTCATAAAGGCGGGGGGAGAATGGGGTAATGGGTATATCGGTATGGGAGAGTCACAATTGCGATGATAAATTATCCGGTCAGAGCCCAAAGCACCAAGCCACATGGACTAACCTCTCTCCTTCTCCTTCTGCTTCTCCCATTGCAGGCCCATGTGGTGACGGCGTTCGAGCAGTCGCTGACCAACATGACCAATCGCCTGCAGCAGCTGACGGCAACGTCGGAGCGCAAGGATGGAGAGCTGACGGACATGCGGCAGACGATTGAGCTGCTGAGGAAGCAGTCCATACAGGCGGGTCTCACCACAGCGCATATGCAGAGCATGGGACAGAACCAGCATCAGCTGCAACCACAGGCTGGCGACCAGAAGCCACCGCCAGGACCCGGTGGCAGTAGATCCACTAGCAATGGAAATGGCAATGGCATCGGTTTGGGTATGGGAATGGGAATGGTGCGTCAACAGAGCACCGACTCCATGTGCTCGTTGAACTCCATTAGCTCGGGCTGCTCCGCGGCGCAGGACAAGAACAAGGCCAACAAGAAGAAGGGCTGGCTGCGGAGCAGCTTCACCAAGGCCTTCTCGCGCAATGCCAAGATCTCGAAGACTAGTCGCCATGTGGGACACCACCACCAGCACCACACTCATCAGGAGCACAGCAGTTCTGGGAAGGGAACGCTCCTCCACAATGGTCATGGCGGCGAGCCGTTGGGGCTCGCATCTTTGGCCACCCAACTGGCACCGCCTTTGCCCAACAACAGCAAGCAGAGCAGTCCCGCTAAGACACTCACGTTGATCGACAATGCCAAGCCCATCGATGCCATCGACCAGGAGGATCAGCAGGTCGTCGAGGACTTAAAAAAGCAGCTGCGCGAGAAGGATCTCGTGCTCACGGACATACGGCTGGAGGCACTTAGCTCCGCCTCGCAGCTGGAGAGCCTAAAGGACATGATGAACAAGATGCGCTCCGAAATGATGTCCCTCAAGCAGAACAACGAGCGGCTGCAGAAGATGGTCACCACCCGGTCCCTAGCCGGTTCCGAGGTGAGCCTCGGACAGGCAATCAGCCCCAATGGATCGGTGGCCGGCAGTTCTGAGGTCTCGCGCCGCTATTCGCTGGCCGATGGCAGTGCGCGACCGCCCATGGAGCTGCCAGCACGCCTTAGCGAGGAGTTGGAGGAGGAGTGCATGCCACCAGCCCCGGCGCCAGAGCCTCCGCCGCCGCCAGCACCCAACACCGTCGCTGTGGCGCCGCTCAGTCCCAGCACACACATCGATCTGACGCCTCCGCCACCGGCCTTGGAAGCGGCACCTCTGGCCAGTCCCGTGCACATGCCCAGCGCCGTCGAGGAGCTGCCCGATGTGTGCGACGGCAAGAAGATTGCCATCGCCTGCTACCTCGGACAGCCGGAGTCGTTTGCCAAGTACTGCGAGGAGCTGCTGGAGCTGGATGGGTTCTATGCCAACGGCTCGATCATCGCCAGCCATGAGGCCGATGCCCAATCTCAGGGCGAGCGGCAGGGCGAGCGGAGCTTCGCGGCGGCCAGCTCCAACGAGTTCATCATCGCCTGCACCTACATCTCGGGCAAGACGACCTGGCAGAATCTCGACTACATTGTGCGCAAGACCTTCAAGGACTATGTGGCCCGCATCGATCCGGGCACCAATCTGGGCCTCAACACGGACTCCATCACGTCGTACCATCTGGGCGAGGCGAAGCGCGGCCCGGAGATGGGTTTCCCGGAGCTTCTGCCCTGCGGCTACATTGTGGGCAGTGTCCGGACGCTGTACATCTGCCTGCAGGGTGTTGGGAGTCTCGCCTTCGACAGCCTCATTCCGCGCAGCATTGTGCACCGCTACATCAGTCTGCTGACGGAGCACAGGCGCCTCATACTGTGCGGTCCCAGTGGCACTGGCAAGTCCTATCTGGCACGTCGCTTGGCCGAGTTTCTGGTGGCGCGTGCGGGTCGGGGAAATCCATCAGAGGCCATTGCCACGTTCAAGTGAGTCTTTAGTTCATAGTACAATCGAATCTGGGGCTAATCCTCCTCTCGCAACTTCTCTGCTACAGCGTGGACCACAAATCGTCGAAGGATCTGCGGCAGTATCTGGGCCACATTGCCGAGCAGGCGGCCATTGCGAATGGCGCTTCGGAGTTGCCTTCTGTGATCATTCTGGACAACTTGCACCATGCCTCCGCCCTGGGCGATGTCTTCTCCTGCCTGCTGAGCGCCGGACCGGCCAATAAATTGCCCTGCATCATTGGCACCATGTCGCAGGCCACCTGCAACACGACCAATCTGCAGCTGCATCACAACTTCCGATGGGTGAGTTATTTATTATACACCCATCCCCCCACCCCCTGAATGGCAACTAATTCGAATACCTTTTTGCAGGTCCTTACGGCTAATCACATGGAACCCGTCAAGGGCTTCCTTGGACGCTTCCTGCGACGGCGCCTGTTCCAGCTGGAGCTGCAGACGCAGCATCCGCAGCCAGAGCTGGCATCGGTGCTTGCCTGGCTGCCCTCTGTGTGGCAGCACATCAATAGGTTCCTGGAAGTGCACAGCTCCAGTGACGTGACCATTGGTCCGCGTCTGTTCCTCTCCTGCCCGCTGGACCTGAAGGACTCGCAGGTGTGGTTCACCGACATTTGGAACTATCATCTGTCGCCCTACCTGGTCGAGGCGGTGCGCGAGGGAGTGCAGCTCTATGGACGACGAGGCGGCGCCTGGAACGATCCCTCTGCGTTCATACGCAACTCGTATCCCTGGCCCTATGGGCCCGACTCAGTGCCACCGCTGCGGCAGATCAATGCCGAGGATGTGGGCCTAGAAGGCGTGGCATTGACCAACGGCGAGAATCAGGATCCTTTGGTGGGTTTTTTGCCTTGGAATATCGTTACTTCCAATACTAATCTCGGCTTTGATTTCCACAGCTCAATATGCTGATGCGTTTGCAGGAGGCCGCCAACTACTCGGAGGCGCAGGATCAGGAGTCGGACTGCGCCAGTCTGGACTCCAATGTGACGCCGGACAGCTCTGCGGGCGCCGAGTAAACGTCGCGTCGCCACTTCGTACATGCCAAATTGAAAGGGGACCGAACCCCGAACACGTTAGCTGTGGGCCCGCTGCACCATCTATCCCTCCCCCCTAATCCGCACAAATGAGATTTCTTGCACTACTTTCGCAGCCGAGTTCTTAAGCAGTTCCAAGAGGTTTCCATTTGCACCAACAACTCTCTAGCCTGTAACTTCTCCCATCTATCCATGATCCATTCCCACATCTAGAGTAAATTGTACTTTTTAGCGCACTTGTTAAAAATGCAAATTGTCCACCTGCAACCCACGCCAGAAACACATTTAGAATCACATTCAACTCTAGTTATTTGGCCCCCAGCTGCGCTTCGATGTTCGAACCAAACCCCTAAAATGAGAGAAGAGAACTCCAACTAACATGAAATGTTAGACAATTGAGAAAATACATCCTTTTTGTACATAGAACAACCAAAATCCCCTAGTCTTAAGCGACACAACTGTACGGAGGTATTGGCTTTTTATACCCTAATCCCCAAGCCCAAGCCCCGACCACGACCCCGGCCACGGCCCCGTCAGATCGTATGAGAATAATCGTAAACGTAAACTAATATCTAAACGTATTGTAAAATGTAGCTATAAGTTTTTGCTACTACCAATTTACAAGATGTGTGTGTATATTTGAAGGAAAAAGCTTTCACTTTAGTTTAATTATTTGCGTAATTATCATTAAATATTGTTACAAACATATTGCATATTTATAAAAGGAAACCGCCCCCTACTCCAACCCCTGCCCCTAATGCAGCAGCAAAGTACCATTTAAATTTTAAATATTTATTATGCCAAGAGCCGCGCTTCAAAAAGGGAAAAAAGCGAACATGAATACGTAAAAGTCCTCCCTGGATCCCTGGACAAATAGCTAAATGAAAAACTGAACCACAAGGCCCCAATCAGATAAGAAACCCCACACAATGTACTATCCATACTAACAGTAAAACTATATGATACAATACAACAATTTATGTGTCTCTGTCTAATTTAAATGTGTGCATTTATGAGATATGACATCAAATCAAAATAAAATATAATATAAAAAACTTATTTGGCATTCATTTTATTTAATTTATAAGAGAAATCGGAGAAATCCGATCAGGGGATCAGGGACGTTCCCCCGATCACAGGAAAACATCGCACGTCCAGATCGGCCGACAAGAAGCATATCTGTTGTCCAAGTCGAGCGACAAGTAGCACAGCTTGTGCGCAAGCAGCAGCATACCTAAAATTTAAGGCGGATTTTGCTGTCTTTTTACATTGGACGAAACCTAGGGGGCGCCACTTTTTCATGTAAAATCGCACGTAGCTCCGCTCCCGGAGGTCCTAGCAGGACGTGCTATATGTCGTCGGGAGCGGAAAAATATCGCGCATCCGCCAAACCCATCACCCGGAGGACCCACAGGATTGGCCAGGAAATGCAATTTCGTCTAGATTCTCACTAAAACGCATGTAACTCTGCCGTTTACTGTCCGATCTGGGCGTGCCGCCCCTCCGCGTGATCAGAAGATAGTCCTCTGTCGTTTGCAAGTTTCGCATCAAGGACATCAAGGATTAAGCATTAAATTTCTATAGCTTCGTTGTTTCTCATCCGATCCGGACGTGCTACATGTCCTTATGAGCAGAAGAGCCTCCTGTATTCTTTGAATTCATCAAGGACCCTTGGACTGCGAGGATATGCCTTTTCCACGCAAATCTATCAAATATATACCATCCTAAAAGTATGCCATTTTTTTTATCAAAGCCAACCCCAAAAGTATGCAGTGGTTTTGAATATATTAGACTTGCTCTAATCCCATTTCCAACCCAGATGGGCGTGCCACGCCTTCTCGTAGTCGCGACCGATCATTGATAATAATTATAACGCATAATCTGTTAATTATTTTAGTTTATTTAGTTAAGTAATTCATACTACCGTCCGGTTTTTCTGGATAATTATATTAAATTTTCTATTGAATTATTTTAGTTATATTCAAATATGTAGTTCAAAGTGCCGTCCTGTTTTCTTGAGTCCACAGGCCGCATATACCAGTGGTCACGAGGGAGGACGAACATCTGTTATTTTTTAACCACGAGACGGCGGGAGGAGCGCCCTTCGTTGCTGTGAGTAAGTGCATCTGAATGTATGGTCTGCGGGAGCACACATGGCTGATGGCTGATATATCTGATGGAGAAAAAGAAAAGTCGGAAAAAATATGTAATAGATTTTGCAATAAAAGGTCAAATTAATATTAAAACGCAAAATTTATAGCTCATTATAATAAATAACAAAATCTGAAGGGAAAAAATCGACTAAGGCCACACTATTTAAGAGCGGTTTGAATATCGCGCCCGTGTAGAGCACTTTACAGCACTAATTGAACTGTGGAATATCGATGTTTTGCGTACTAATTTTTTTTATATCACGCAAATTCATATTTCATGTAGGGGGTTTCCATTATACTGGGCTGCACTCAAAATGGAGACTGAAAGACAGCGATAGCAGAGTATCGATAAATATATATGTTTTTGGTTGGTTGCCAACACTACCCTACAATCGATTGCTATTATTCGATTATTCATTTTTGCGCAGCGAGTTAGGTAAAAGAAAAAATTGTTTAAATTCGAAAATTGTGAAAAACCAGTGAGCACAAGAACCTACCATAACACAAAACGAAAAGCCAGGAACATGCCCAAGCTGGACAGCAACGTAGGCAGCCTGTTTGTGGCCAGGGCGACGGAAAAGCTGTCGCCCGCTGGCCACTGCTGGCCGATTACACAACACCAGCAGCAGCGCAGCTGTGAAAAATGGGAGAATTATGCCAAGAAGGCCGGACTGCTGGCAGCACAAACAGTGGCTTGGCAGATGGCAAAGGGGTGTACGCCGGGAACGCCTTTGATGGTCATGCGACTATGTTAATACAGTGATTTATGTATCACGTAGTGCCTGTGCTGAAAGTGTTACATAACCTAGTGCCCCGGTGCATGTGTCATGTACTCACCCGCTCTCTCTCTCTCTCTCTGTGTCTTCCAATTGCAGCAAGTGCGATAGAATGGCTCTCAGACTAATCAACAGCGCTGTGTTCCGCCAACTGGTCGCCCAGTTGCCCCGCAACGCCCAGGTGGGCAGCGTTGCCTCCGTCCACACCCTGGACAAGATTGGCAAGCGCGAGGTTGTTGGCTACGGCTGGAACGGCACCGCCTGCTACGCCGATCGTGTGGATTACCCCATGCCGGCTGTGCGCTTCCGCGAGCCCAACAATGAGATCAACGCCCTGCGCGCCAAGGAGCAGGGTGACTGGAAGAAGCTGAGCCCCCAGGAGATCAAGGCCCTGTACCGCGCCAGCTTCTGCCAGACGATTGTCGAGGTCCAGGCCGGCTCTGGCGAATGGAAGCAGCACTTGGGCGTTAGCCTGCTCTTCACGGCCGCTGCCATCTGGATTGCCATCCTGATGAATCTGTTCGGTGAGCTCTCTGAAATGATAAAAAAAAGAAAGAAAATATAATTCAAACATTTACTTTTAGTGTACGACGAGCTGCCAATTACCTTCGATGAGGAGCACCAGAAGGCACAGCTGAAGCGTATCATCGACTTGGAGATGAACCCGGTGACCGGCCTGACCTCCAAGTGGGACTACGAGAACAAGCAGTGGAAGAACTAAGCAGATTCCAGATAGGCCCCGCCCCTATCTCCTGTGTGTGTGTGAGGCAGTAATTAAGCAAACGTTCGATGTCGATGTTTATTAAGTGGAACCAACCCCCAAGATAGTTACAATTAAAGTTTCGGCCGCTGCTGGCTAAAAACTGACACACTCTGACACAACGTCTGGAATGGAATCTATTGATTGGGTTCCCATCAATCCTTGTAATTCTTGTAGATAGCATTGTTGCATATGACATGCAGCAGCATCAGGTTCATCTATATGTATTCCTTGAACTCTGTTAGCTTTTCTTCGGGTATTATACCATACCGCCTCCGTCGGGACTCGACACAGCCCGGTAATCGTTCCAGCACACCGCCGCAATGCTGGGGTAATTTCCCTAGATCCAATCTATCAAACCCTTCGGGCCGTACATTTGCAGCTCCTCCGGCGAGAATGCTGGCTGAACGGAAGCATCATGGCAGCGCACAGCAGCCAGAAGCACAGAGTAGGCGTAGACGTGGATTTGTCGTTTAATTCTTGAAATGGAGTACATACAGCCTTGACGATTTTCTGTGCTTGCTTGTTTAAGCGTTTAATTTGGCATTAAGAGCCATTAAATGCGTCGCATGCTGCGGCCAATTGCTTCGATATTTTATCCAGCCTATCAAGCAGCTCGGCCTTCGGCCCCGCCTCCATGCTGCTCGTGTGGCGGCAAGTCTCGGCCAGCGATGGAAAGTACTCCAGTAGCCATGTTGCCTGAGCTTTTAGGTCACCCTTGGGCAATATTTCGACAGCAGAAGCAAAGCCAGCAATGGCAGCCACCACTAAAAGCAACTGGCAGGCAAACAAAAAGTTAAGAGCCATACATCAAAAAACACTCACCACCTGGACCAAACAATTCATTTGAAATACGAATAGCTTCTGTTTTTGCGAGGCTCTGCCTTCGCTCAACTCTTTACTGGCCATGGAATTTAAAACGAAATTGAATGGAATTGAATATTTGCATGCTTTACAGAGCAATCGAATTCGAATTAGTGATGCTTGCGACGCTGACTGCGATTGCGACGATTCGGTGACCTTTGGTTTTGTATTTGTCCCGCATCTAGAACATTCTTTTCCATCTTCCTGATTTCGGATAGAATCTTGAGAGTTTGCGCTTCTTCCGCCATCATGGCTGCAGCACTGCCAAGTTCAATGGGAATTTTAATTTGGGGGGTGGACTTGAATCGAATGACTTTTATGACTTACAGCTGATTTGTCCTTTCCTCCACCTTGTTGATGCCGGTCAAGACCGCTTCCGTGGTGCCATGGTCACGTTCATGGTCATGACCCTGCGTACTTGGGGGCTCATCGGGTCTATTGTCCTTTGCATAACTGAAACGGCCACAGAAATAATTACAATAATTCCAAGCAGCTCCAGAAGGTAGTGCAAGTGCAAGTGCCTTTACTTACTGACTGTACCAATCGTAGCGCTTGTACGGCGGTCTGTGCATGTTGTGTGGCCGCGCGTGATGCGGTCTATCGTTTGGCTCATGAATCCGCAGATCCTTGGGCGGGTCATCTGCAACGACACCGCACGCACAGATATGGATGCAGAATAGCAAGACCAAAAACATCATGAATATAGGCCTTAGTCCACTCCGATGTTGGCCATCACTGGCAGCATTCTTGCCCATACATTTCCTAAGGGGTGAAACATTTCGGATTAGTTAACAGATCAAGTGAAACGAATTTTAATTATATTGCTTAATAGTTGAGGTACGTAAAAGGGGAGCTTTGATAGCAGAAGGGGGGTTCCAGGGCTGGGAATCTGGAGGAAGAATTTACTACCACTACAATCCCCAGTATGCTCATCTCATCTGATCAATTCTATAGTAAGATGAAGCGTCTCCACGCGCATTAATCATTCGGAAAGTAAGCAAGGTTTGCGAAGTTCCGCTATCCATTCTCCATTGTATTCAAAGATCGTATACATTTTTTTGTATTTATTGTATAGTAGTAAATTCGAACTTGTTCTAACGATTGCATGTGGCGGCAACCTTCTCAAATTATCCCTGACTATTGGGCTGATGTTTTTTTTTTATGACGTGGTGATTTACGCCAGCGCTCCTCTTTATTGATGTTGTGGAAGCCATCGTGGGCGCGTACGTGCCGCATTTTTGCCACGGCCACCACGGTCTGTAGGCACAGGAAGAGAGCAATCTACAATATAGGGCGGGGAATTGTATGAATTCTTAGCTGTGCCACAACTAAGGCTAAGGATATGGATCGCTTACCCAACAAAAAAAACACAGCCGCATGATGATCGTAACAGCTATCACTGGGCCATCCAACTGAGCTAACCAAACAGATGGCATTGGGTGTTGTGGTTGTGCGGAACATTTGGCATTAGTTGTGGCCATAGCCGAAACAAATTAATTGTTTTGCTTACAAATTGTTGTGTATTTTCAAGGTCGGTAAATGCGAGTTTGGATGCAGGAACAAACTTGAACTTTATTAGATATTTTTGGATTTTAAATTAGTTCTATCTATTATCTATCTATTCTATCTATCTGTCTATTACTCAAAGACAGTTAACTGAGTTTTTCTATGCATTTATTGGCAGTAGTATACTACTGAATCTATTTAAACGATATACAACATACGTACATGTACATAGTATGTATTAACTTTATCTAATAGTCACTAAGGCGGCAGCAGCTAAATAAATCCATAATAAATGACCAAACAAAATAAACAAATAATTAAACGAAATGCAAAACATATTTAATTTCATATAATATAAAATATTTAAAATACAAAGTTTTTCCCATTGATTTCAAAATTAATATTTTAAAAATCAGTTATAATAGTATTCAATATAAATATGAAACATATTAAACTACAAATGTAATATATTACATATATTTACATTAAAAGTTGTTACCTTTTCAAAAAAAATATTTTTAAAATTAAACCACAATAATATTCAATATTAATATGAAACATTAAACTACAAATTTAATATATTATATTTATTTGAAGGTGTTTTGTATTAAGATTAAAAAGCTATTTAAATACATTTATATTTGAATCAAAGTGAATTCTATTTAATTTTACTTTGTTTGTATTTAAAAATCGCACTTTAAATTCAAATATGATTGTACTTATTTTTATTCTGCCTTTTTTCTATCATTTAGCAGCAGTAGTGGCAGTGGTTTCAGGATATCCATTTTTTCTCATTTGGTAAATCATTCTACTCCAATGATCCGCAATATTTTTATTTAATTTATCATCCCTTTCTTTTTTGTCCTTCGCTGCTTGGGCCAGAGCCTCAGCTTCAGAGTCATGGTCATGATCGTGGCCCTCTACTAGTAGGCACAGGAAGAGCGCAATCTACATATACGAGAATGAAATGAAGACTTTGAGATATTTATCGAACGGATGGGTGCAGCATTCTTACCCAATAAAAGTAGTACAACCGCATGCTGGTGTCAACAACAATCTTCTACGTATCCAGCCCGATGTTAGCTATCACTGAATGCGATCTACCCCATACATTTCCATTAGTTGTGGAACAAATGAAACTAATATAATTAGTATATTACGCCATAGTTTAACTCCTTTTGGGGTGCTGTTTTTGGCAAGGTTTCTAGTTACAGAATATGCTACTATTTTTATTGGGTGGCTGATTAGCAGGCATCTATTAGACATCGCTTATGGCTTTGCAGCCCCAGTAGGTTTAAGTTTTGAGAGTTGGTAGTCATATCTATTCCACAAGTCTACTATTCCATTAGTTACGTTTTTATTCCTTAACATTGCTGCTTTTTTTTCGGCCTGTTCGATCGCAACGACAATCATCTATACAAGTGGCAAGTGGAGATGCGTTTCTTATCATTCTTTGGATCTCTTTCAAGCCAATCAAAGTTCAGGCTTACCAAACAATAAAACCACATAGGCATGATGTTGATTGAACCTCAATCGTCTACGAGTGTGTGAAAACTAAATCAAATTTTTGTACGTCTGAGAAAATTTTAGGTTTTGTTCAATTTAATTTGTCATGCCACGGCAACCCGTACCTGGGAGCTCTTGTGTGTCTGATTCGGATTTTATATAATGTGTTTGCTGCATGAATATGAATGCAGAATGGATCATTGGCTTGTGGCTTATTCCTCTCCGATTTTATGCATTTATTGATTAAAAACGAGAAGGAACGTGAGTCGCTTCTAGTTGCGACTCTACTTTTATACCCGTACTCAGTGAGTATATATGTAAATTTTAATTTTAAATTTTACATTTTTTTGCTACATCTGTTAACTACATCTACATATAAAATGTAGATAATACAACTAGAACAAATAATCTACATCTACCATTTAAATTGTACATCTCCTCCGCTAGGGGTTGCTCGCGCTTTGCACAGGGCAGAGTGTGTGCGAGCGAGAAAGAGAATGAGTAGCGTTAGCATCGCCAGAGGGAAGCAACTGAAAATTAATTACTTATCCTGGCTATAATAATGATCCGATCTAAATCAGATTCAGCAATCTGATAGATATGGTCATTCTCTACGATACTGCGTTTTTAGTTTGATCGTATCTCACAGATTTTCGTCCTTTGTGAAGGCGGAAGGGGGCGGGGCGAAATTTTGAAATACACTTGTAACAGTGTGATATCACATGAGTCTGGGAAAAAAATTTGGTTACTCTAACTCTTATAGTCTCTGAGATCTAGGCGCTCATCAAGACAGACAGACAGGCGAAAATCTGTGGCAACCAAAATTATGAAGATACTATAAAACTAAAAGCGCAGTATCGTAGAGAATGACCATATCCGAGTCAGATCGGATCATTATTATAGCCAGAATGAAGAAACTAATTTTCAAATGTAAAATATTTTAAAATTCTCACAAATTTATATACTGACTGACTACGGGTATAAAAGTATAGTCGCGTCCAGAAGCGACTCACACGTTCCTTCTCGTTCTTTTATAATTATACCCGTACTCAAAAAGAGTTAAGGGGTATACTGTATTTGTGGTAAAAGTGGATGTGTGTAACGCAGAGAAGGAAAATTTTCCGACCCCGTAAAGTATATATATTCTTGATCAGCATCAATAGCCGAGTCGATAGAGCCATGTCTGTCTGTCCGTCCGTCCGTCCGTCCGTCCGTCCGTCTTGTTTGACGCCTCGTTCTCAGAGACTATAAAAGCTAGAGCAACCAAATTTTGTTTCCAGACTCATGTAATATCACACTGAATCAAGTTTCTTTCCAAATTGTGCCACGCCCCCCTCCACCTTCGCAAAGAACGAAAATCTGTGGCATCCACAATTTTAAAGATACGATAAAACTAAAAACGCAGGATCGTAGTGAATGACCATATCTATCAGATTGCCGAATCTGATTCAGATCGGATCATTATTATAGCCAGAATAAAGAAATTAATTTTCACTTGCTTCCCCCACCTCCTCTGGCGATGCTGACGCTATTCATTCTCTTTCTCGCTCGCACACACTCTGCCCTGTGCAATGCGCGAGCAACCCTTAGCGGAGGAGATGTAGAATCTAAATGGTATATGTAGAATATCTGTTCTACATGTATAATCTACATTTTAGATGTAGATGTAGTTAACAAATGTAGCAAATAAATGTAAAATTAAAATTTTTTTTTATTTTCAATCATAAGCCGATAAAGCCGATGACTGAGTACGGGTATAAAAGTAGAGTCGCGACTAGAAGCGACTCACGTTCCTTCTCGTTTTATAATATTTTTATAATTTTCATAATTTTTAACGCCGTCTAGCGGCTGTGGCTCAATCGAGCTTCCTTGAAGTGGTGTTTTTGTTTGAGTTTGAGCACTACCCAGTGGACCACAAGACGATAGTAAAGCGAAACTATCGCAACATGTTCGTAAACGGACTTAGAAATGATAAAAATCCGTGAGCGATTACTGAAGCATCGCTCAATGTCCGTTTTTTGTCCGCTCAATGCTCTTTTTTGAGTCCGCTTGTGGACATTGAGTGTGGATAGTAACAAAAAGGTAACGGAAAAATAGGTAGCTACGGTCGGAGGATCGAAAACGGACTTAAAAACGAGTACGATGCGCAAGAAATATCGGATGAAGTCATCGTCGAGCACGACAACCGCCGAAGTTGTATGTTTCGGCACGCGTCGCGTGTTTGGTTTCATGCCTTTTTTCGTTTGTTCGTTCTTTTGTGATTGGGAACCTGCCGCAGACAGACGTGTCGAAGGTAAAAAGTGTGAAGAAATATAAAATTGGTAAGTAAATTCTAATATCTTGTCTAGTTTAATGCTGTTGACAAACTTTGAGTATGGAAGCAGACTAACAACAAAACAAATAAAACAATCTACACACAAATGTATGTGCACACATTTTGTTTTCCAGCCATCTTTCTGGAATTTTCTGCCAATTTTCGCTGAAATTGACTGTGTGCTCCATTTTTGTATACAAAGTGGAGTATAATTATTAAAAATGCCATTTAGACGATTGTGTCGTCCGACAGTCGTCAGTGCTCTTGGCATGGGACATATGCTAAGAAGTGCAGCTCAGTATTTGGTTTCCGCCAAACCATGGTCTTGCCGTCACTGCCAAAAAGGTTGAATTTACTTTCGCTTACGAAAATAACATCCTCCCACCAGCTTTGGTCCTTTTTGGAGTACTCCACGGCAAACTTTTTCCTTTTTTCGGTTGCGCTCACACAGCAAACGCTTTTTCCGAGCGACTCTGCCGTTGTACCCTTCCTTTTTTATGGTACGCCGAATGGTTTGCACAGAAACGGTCTTTCCGTGGTCGGCAAATAGTTCAGCTGTCAATTCCGGAGTACTAAGTCGAGGATTAATCTTGACTTTCTTAACAATTTCGGCCTCTTCGCGCTTAGTCAATTTTTGAGGTTGTGCGGTTTGCTTAATTCACTCTACTCTTCCCTCATTTTTGAACCTTCGGACGATGTCACCTACCGTATTTGGCTTTATTTTCAGGATTTGGGCAATTTCCTTGTATGTCTCGCCCTCTAAATGCCACTGGAGCACAAGTTTTCGCTGCTCCAAGGACGAATGTGGAAGAGTGGGAAGACTAGGCTAAAATTGGCCATTACGGAAAAAATTATTAAAAAAATGCCAAAACGTCTAAGGGATACCATACAACATATTGGATATCATAATATATCATATATATATCAATAATATTAGAGTACGATTTTTTTAGATAAAATAGGTATTCTGTAGGTTAATAAGATAAAACCGAATATTAAATAAACGCAAATTTTGAGCTTTTTTTTGTTTATGTATGTTTTTACTTTTAATTTTAAATTAAATCTGTATAATATATACCTCTATGAAAAGGTAATATTACAAGCTTTAGTATACCGTTTTTAAATTTTTGTTTTTTGTAAGTTTTATACATTTTATTCGCGTTTGAAGTTGAAAAAAAAAACCGAATATTTATGTTATCCACTGTACATATATTGGTAAACAAGTGATTTTAAGTAAAATAATTGTATATACATACCTACTTATAAATATATATATGATCAATGAATATATACTTACAAACATACATATGTATAAGGGTTACATTACATGTGTATAGAATTGGCTTATATATTTACATATTCTATATTATATATACTGCATGGTTAGTGGTTTGAGTCTTTTTACATGTTTAGCTCCATAAATAACCCCCATCACTTTTGGATAATCGTTCGTTAATTGCCAAATATGAATTTATTTGTATGCCACCTGGTGTTAAGGGCATGATTCTCGGGGTATAGCTCTTAGGTAGTTGCCTTTTTCGTGCGACTCTCTATGTTTTGGACATATTCTAGTTCATGTTTAATATAATTAATCTCAATAGTAGAGCTCCTTCCGATAATTTTTATAGTTTCAATATAAAAAAGTGTTGGCTCCTTACATGTTGAGATTTTTGTTTTTGCTTCGGAAAGTAGTATACTTTTTGTCCCAATTTTAACTAACATATAAATTAGATACCACTAACTAATTATACCCGTACTCAAAAAGAGTTAAGGGGTATACTGTATTTGTGGTAAAAGTGGATGTGTGTAACGCAGAGAAGGACAATTTTCCGACCCCATAAAGTATATATATTCTTGATCAGTATCAATAGCCGAGTCGATAGAGCCATGTCTGTCTCTCCGTCCGTCTGGCCGTCTGTCCGTCCCGATGAGACTCTATAGTCTCTCAGAGACTAAAAAAGCTAGAGCAGACTCATGTGATATCACACTGTTACATGTGTATTTCAAAATTTCGTTCCGCCTTCTTCCGCCCCCACAAAAAACGAAAATCTGTGGCATCCACAATTTTAAAGATACGATGAAACTAAAAACGCAGTATCGTAGAGAATAACCATATCATTATGGATCATTATTATAGCCAGAATGAAGAAATTAATTTTTTCTGGCGTTGCTGACGATATTCATTCTCTCGCTCGCACACACTCTGCCCTGTGCAGTGCGCGAGCAACCCCTAGCGGAGGAGATGTAGAATCAAAATGGTAGATGTTCTAGAATCTAGATGTATACTCTACATTTTAGATGTATATGTAGTTAACAAATGTAGCAAAAAATGTAAGATGTAAAATTTAAAAATTTCTATTTAAATTTCAATCATAAGCTCACAAATTTATTTACTGACTGAGAACGGGTATAAAAGTAGAGTCGCGACTAGAAGCGACTCACACGTTCCTTCTTGTTTTACAATATTTTTGCGAAACTATTCGGAACTCACTCACAGCTATAAGCTATTACAGAAACTAGTAACCTGTATACAAAGATGGATAACCTAGAGATAATTTTTATTGATTGCCACTCCATTCCATTTACTACTGGAGCACATCTTTACTGTGATGTCCGCTCCTTTCGGTGAATCGATCGTTCCAGTGCGCCCAATATTTCTCCGTCGTCAGACTGTGGAAGCCGTCGTGCGCCTTCACGTGCCGCGAGCCGGGCCTGTGGCTGGCTCCCGGACTCACAAACGGATCACCGCCATTCTCGTCGTTTTGCATGTATGTCATCAGATCCATGATGCCACTGGTGGTGGACGGTTCAGGGGGTGGGGTAGGATTGGTTCCTGGTGTCTGGTCCAAAACAGTTGAGGTCGACGGCGAATCATCGCCGTCTCCAGCACCGTCCTCTGTAGAATTGTCTGCGGCACCTTTTGTGTCACCCTCTGGGGGTTCAGTGGCTCCATCTGCTCCTGACTCTGGCTTAGACTCTTCTGGCTCTGGATTGGACTCTGTTCCTCCATCTGCTCCTGTCTCTGGATTGGCGTCTGTTGCACCATCTGCTCCTGGTTCTGGCTTGGACTCTGTGCCTCCATCTGCTCCTGCCTCTGGATTGGCGTCTGTTGCACCATCTGCTCCTAGTTCTGGCTTGGACTCTGTTCCTCCTTCTGCTCCTGTCTCTGGATTGGCGTCTGTTGCACCATCTGCTCCTGGTTCTGGCTTGGACTCTGTTCCTCCTTCTGCTCCTGCCTCTGGATTGGCGTCTGTTGCACCATCTGCTCCTGGTTCTGGCTTGGACTCTGTTCCTCCTTCTGCTCCTGTCTCTGGATTGGCGTCTGTTGCACCATCTGCTCCTGGTTCTGGCTTGGACTCTGTTCCTCCTTCTGCTCCTGTCTCTGGATTGGCGTTTGTTGCACCATCAGCAGCTGGCTCTGCCCCTGTTGCACCATCTGCAGCTGGCTCTGCCCCTGTTGCACCATCTGCTCCTGGCTCTGCCCCTGTTGCACCATCTGCTCCTGGCTCTGCGCCTGTTGCACCATCTGCAGCTGGCTCTGCCCCTGTTGCACCATCTGCTCCTGGCTCTGCCCCTGTTGCACCATCTGCTCCTGGCTCTGCCCCTGTTGCACCATCTGCAGCTGGCTCTGCCCCTGTTGCACCATCTGCTCCTGGCTCTGCCCCTGTTGCACCATCAGCAGCTGGCTCTGCCCCTGTTGCACCATCTGCAGCCGGCTCTGCCCCTGTTGCACCATCTGCTCCTGGCTCTGCCCCTGTTGCACCATCTGCAGCCGGCTCTGCCCCTGTTGCACCATCTGCAGCTGGCTCTGCCCCTGTTGCACCATCTGCAGCTGGCTCTGCCCCTGTTGCACCATCTGCTCCTGGCTCTGCCCCTGTTGCACCATCTGCTCCTGGCTCTGCCCCTGTTGCACCATCTGCAGCTGGCTCTGCCCCTGTTTCACCATCTGCTCCTGCATCTATGGTCGCCAGGTGCACCAGTAACAGCAAAAGTATTCCCATCTACAACAAAATCAAGAATTTCAGTGCACAGATCCTTTCCAATCCAATCCAACCCCTACCATACCCTCTACCCTGCCTTACCATTTTGTGTAACGTCATGTCAACGTCCGGCGTTGCGTTGCATTCGTTGGAACAAGCCGCATGCCGCTGGGCAAAGCCACCTTTATAGGCTGGCCACAGATGCAGTTCAAATTGATTAGAGACTTGCATCGCCCTGTCGCTCTGCCATTGCTTTATTTGATTATAATTGATTATAGAAAGTGTCGTTCGGTTCTAATCGATTTTAGCGAGTGACGCGAATGACGAATGCTGGCCACGGGCATGCTGGGGAATCGCCCGAAAGACGCGCACAAAACGCGTGCAACAGCAACCGCACACACCTGATGGATTTTTGTTGCCTATGGCCGGGTTTTTCGATTCGTCTGTCTCTCTGTCTTTCCATTCCGAGTGTGTGAGTGTGAGTGCGAGTATGAGTATGAGCCCGAGGGTGGTCTGATAAGTTGTCGGCCTTACAAGGAGAAAACATTTCTAACCACCCATTAATATTTTATTTGGTTAGTATTTTTTATCAGCTGATTGCTGAAAAAGTTTCAGACGGTTTTGTCAACCGTGATCATTTTTGCGTAAGTTTGAAGAAAATTAGGAAAAAAGGGAATTTTGTGTGCTGATTAAGCATTATTTTTGAGGAAAAAACCCACCACTGAAACCAAGGAAAAGCTTGATAAATATTATGCGATACCTTCTTCATCGATTCCAATGGTAAAAATTTGGTTAACTGTATTTCGCTGTGAGCCGTACACTGATAGAAAAAACAAAGTTAATTTAACTACAATCATATTTAAATTTGAAATGCGATTTTTCAATACAAACATAGTACAATTAAATAGAATTCACTTTTGTTCAAATATAAATGTAATAAAATGGATTTTTTAATACGTTCATATTTAATTTTAATACAAAACACTTAAAAATAAATATTATATATTAAAATTTAATACAAAACATTAAAATAAATATTATATATTAAAATTAAATACAAAATATATCAAATTTAAATATTTTCATATCTATATAAAAATTTAAGTGAAAAATATTCTATATTAATAAAACCACTCTTGGATGAAAATCAATTGCATAAATGAGTGAAAATATTAAAATTTCAGGGCTTCTTTCTAGCGATGTACAAGCACAAACGATGACGCACATCCTGGACGCCCAGTTATGGACTATTCCCGAAGAAATTGAAAAAATTGTCGATATGGTCTTGGCCGATCGGAGATTGAATTTGCAAAATGTTTTGGAAGCCATAGGCAACCACATGGCCTAGAGGTTTCAATTTTGAATGATCACTTGGGTATGAGAAAGCTTTCCGCAAGATGGCTGCCGCGTTTGCTCAAAATCGATCACAAACGAAATCGTGACACAACTTCGAAGGAGTGTTTGGAGTGTTTAACCACAATTAGGACAAGTTTTTTCACCATTCCGAAAACGTGGATAATTCGTGGAAAAACAAAAAACCAAAGCAGTCAGAACACTATTTTTCTCAGGGTGATTCTAGGCAAAAGAAAGCCAAAACGAGTTTTTTAGCCAATAAAGTTATGGCGAACGGTGAAACCAGCGATAACAAAATTGGAGGAATTCCGGAAAAAGTGTATAGAACTAAAAAAAAAAACGTAATGCAGAAAAATATAATTAAAAAAGTCGTGTATTCTTAAAGGGCCGCCTTTTTATCAAACGGCCCTCGTATGTTTGAGTGTGTGAATAAGTAACCCAAGCGTTGCTTAGTAATCGTATTGATTCCATTTCTCTGTAATTTCCATAATCGTGGGCGAATGCTGCTGCTTCTGCTGGGGGCTATAAAAGCCACAGGTTGCTGCGATTCCAGCAAACAGAACAGACTAAGAACCAGCCCGAGATGTTCATTAAGCTCTTGCTACTTAGCCAGGTAAGTCGAGCAGCGAACAGTCAAAGCTACTGGCAAGAATATTCCACTAACTGGCTCTCTCGCTCTTCCGCAGCTTCTGGCCCTCTGCTGTGCGCAGTTGAGTCTGGATGAAGCGAAGGCAGCCATCGATGCCTCAGTGTACAGCGATGAGGAGACATTGGACGATGTTCATCCGTACGATCCCCATCACCACAAGGCTCCTTCACATCATGATCCACACCATGATCCCCATCATGCTCCCAAGGTGGAGACTACTACCACTCCAGTGCCCGAGACGACGACAGTGCAGCCGCAGCTTGTCCCGGAGAACGATGCCACTGCCGCACCGGAGGAGGGGCTGCAGCAACTGGACGATGGATTGGGCCAACAGAATGATGGCTCCGCCGTTGCAGTGTCAACAACAACGCCCGAACCAGAGCCAGAGACGACAATTCCAACAACAACAACAACAACCACAACAACGACAACAACGGAAAAGCCAAAGCCAAAGAAACATGAGCCACATCCTCATCCTCATCTAGAGTACTATCCACATCCATATCCACATCCGCATCCTCATCCTTATCCCCATCCGTATCCTGGACTTGTATACGGCCCAAGGCCAGCGGCCGGTTCGGAGGAATCTTCTCCTGCTGCTGCTCCAACCAAGGAAACCAAAGAAGGCAGCAAGCCAGAATCAGAATCAGCAGAGCCCACTGCCTATCCATCGTACCCCGCGTATCCGCCCTTCCGGCCACCCTACTCGCCCTACCAACCACCCACATTCCATCGGCCAGGACCTTATCCGAGCTTCCCTGGCTTTGGACCCGCTCCGGGCTATGGATTCCGCCACGAGCACCACCATCACACGGCAGGCGGGGATGACAAGGATGACTCCTCCGACGAGGAGGACAAGGGAAAGGACAAGGTCAAGTCCGATGATGAGGCCGAAGATGTGGCTCTTAAGCCCCCGGGCTATGGCTACCCACAGCTTTACATTGTGCCACGTCGCCCCGTCGTGTACAGTAGTCCGGGCCGTGGCTATGGCTCCCCCTACGGCGGATATGGACGCTACTAGGGCACCCCGCACCCTGCCCCTGCACCTGCCTGCCACGTCGCTTAGTTGTAAAACAGTTGTAAACACTCAGATCTTTTAAATATACACTCGTAATTACGTATTTTGTACGCTCAATAAGCGCTCTATTGCAATTATTGATTTCCCTGTTCTCTATGGCTGGCTGGCCTGGCTTTTCCCCGCTTTCGTGTTCGTTCTGATAACCCCGTGGCGTTCGATTTGATTCTCTCACCTTGCTGTTGATTTTCTAGTCAAACGAGTTGTTGTCGGATGCTCGCATCGTTTCTCGGATTTAATTGCCAGTACATTCCGCTGTAGCCACTCACAATTCCATCGACCATCGCCAGCTAGAGACACGAAAATGTTGCTCCCTTGCGTTCTGCTGCTGCTGATCATTGGCCAGGGGGTGAGTGGGGGTGAAATTACAGGAAACATATTGGAAATTATCTTCTCAAACTCACAATCTTGCAGCTTTGCCACACTTTTCCGCAGCAGAAGCTACGAATTAAACGCGATACAAGAGATTTACCCACAGATCTGTTCAAGCCCGTCGGAGGCGGCACAGAGTCGATACAAAATGAAGGACAAAATGGTACGGCCACAGATACTGTGGAATTCCTGGAGGTAAGAGAATACACACAAACATTCGCAATGTTTTACTTTAATAAATACCCTTTCCTCAGAGAGTAGATGGGGAAGTCGAAGCTGTCACAGAATCGCAGGAAACTTTCAGTAATCCTTCTTTGCCCAACTATCCACAAAACTCTGGCTCTCGCAATAATTTCCCATCGGTATGAATTTGATGAATATTTCGCTCTAATTTAGCCCTCCCCCCTCTAATCATTGAACTCCTTTTTGGCAGCCACCATTCATTAGAAACAATGGGAATGACTTTCCGACGGTTCCTTTTTATCAAAATCCCAACACCGTTCCCCCATGGAGTGGCACATTCCAAGGAGGCTCGGGAGCACCCAGAAGATTCTTCACAGGACCGCCCCCTAGTGATGAAAGTCCAGCAGAATTTCTTGCACGTATGCACAGAAATTTTCCATCTGCAGGTTTGACGAGTCCCCCCCTTAATTATGGCAGTAATCCCAATTATGTATGTTTTTTTGTTTATGATACTATTTCTAGCTTCCTTTTTACTATATACAAATGATTACAACTTTTGCAGATACCTTATCCCCCTGCCTCTAGAGGTGTTAGTTCGATGACTCCATTCTTTTCTGGCAGTTTTGGCCCCACTAGGCCCTTTGGCAGTTCGTCGAGCAATTTTCAACGCTCGTCGCATTTTAGCTACAGCTCCGATGGCAATGGACCACCGCAGATCGAGCACAGTGTGTACGACTCGAGGATGCCAAGTTCGGATTCATCTTCATTCTTTAATTGAAAAATAAAATAAAATTTCGCATGAAATGCCTTTCCTGGTACAAAATATCAATGGCGCTGTTTTCACCCCTTTAATCTGTTGGCTGTTATCTCTCTTAAGTCCCAGTCTAATCTAAGCTAGTTGCAATCAAAGTGCAATCTCTCAGTCTGTCTCAGTAAACTTTTTCGTTTGAATTCCATGGCTAGATTACGAGGCAATAAATGAATTATTTCCTTTGGCTGAGCCTTGCTAATAGGAAGCTTAATTCTACCCAATTTAAATATATGTATGTCATTTGCATTAATGAAAACATAATAGAAATACTTACAAGACAACCAAAAAGCAAGCCATAGAACCCAACGAAATATTCCTGGCATGTGCTGTAATTAATGAATAAAATTATATATAAGTTCTGTAATTATTTATTCAATTAAACAGAACACAGATAAATAGAAATTTTGAATCCTAGATCTGTTTACTGATCGTGCTGTGATTTTTTGTATATGCTTTAAAAAATTCTGTAAAATATTTACACTGACGAGAAAAACTGTAACATTTATTCAATACTCTCACTTCAACGTTCTGTATCTGTGTTCTATTTTATGCATGCTAATAATCTTCGTTTTGTTCTGTTGCTGAATAATTTTACTATGTTTTTAAAAAATTTGAAGCCATTTGTAACGCCGGAAGAAATATGCCAAGCCAAAATGTAAACGGGAAGGAACGTGTGAGTCGCTTTTGGACGCAACTCTACTTTAATAGCCGTACTCAGTCAGTACATAAATTTGTGAGCTTATGATTGAAATTTTAACATCATTTTTAGATATTTTACATTTTACATGTTTTTTCTACATCTGTTAGCTACATCTACATCTAAAATGTAGATTATACATCTAGATTCTATAACAAATATTCTACATCTACGATTTAGATTATACATCTCCTCCACGAGGTGGCGCTCGCGCATTGCACAGGGCAAAGTGTGTGCGAGCGAGAAAGAGAATGAATAGCATCAGCAGCGCCAGAAGAGGTGGGGGAAGCAACTGAAAATTTCTTTACTGTGGCTATAATAATGATCCGATCTTACTCAGTCTCATAGATATGGGCATTCTCTACGATACTGCGTTTTTAATTTTATCGTATCTTCAAAATTGTGGCTGCCACAGATTTTTGTCCTTTCTGAAGGCGGAGGGGGGCGTGGCACAATTTTGAAAGAAACTTGATTCAGTGTGATATTACATGAGTCTGGAAACAAATTTTGTTTGCTCTAGCTTTTATAGTCTCTGAGAACGAGGCGTCAAACAAGACGGATGGACAGACAGAAATGGCTCTATCGACTCGGCTATTGATGCTGATCATGAATATATATATTCTTATGGGGTCGGAAACGTTTCCTTCTCTGCGTTACACACAACCATTTTTACCACATATACAGTATACTCTTTGAGTACGGGTATAAAAATGAATCCCTATTTCCCTTGGTCGCGGCATCAAATCTAGCTTTGTATACGAAACACTTCGATCAAATGATGCGTTGCAATAATTTTCTTTAATTTATAAAGGAAAGAATGCAAATGCTAGCCGCACTGGAAAATAGTAACCGTTTAAAGTCGAATGGTATGTCGTTGAAAATCTAAGGAATCTGGGGAATCAAAACGTGGAAGAACGGGAGTCCGTTCAAGAGATAATAACACGAAGCATACGTATGCGGAGCAGGAGGCGGAATGGGAGTCGTTCAACTGAAGATGATGGAAACGGGAATGGAATATTGGGTATTTTACACCATCAAATTATTGCAAAAATAAATTCATACTGAACTTATTATTGAGTGTCTTCTCAACAATGAAACCATAATATTCCACAGTGAAGCGTGGCCGGGTACAGCTAATATGTATATAAATTCTGTATTTATTTAATCAACTAATATTTTTATAAGGCAAACAAAAAAGTATAAATATTGAATTCTGCTCTGTACATAAGGTATATATTACAAATAAATTCTGTGTGTGTTTTTCTCGCTCTAAAACTCTACCTAAAATATCTAATGCCTATTAAACAACACAATCTGTAATTATAGAATATACATAAATATATATAAATTATGTATTTATTTATTTAATTAATATTGTTAAAGATTGCTCTGTCTACAGAACGTGCTACGATTTTTGTTATATATTAAAAAAAAAAATTCTGTGTGCTTCTCTCGCGTGCTTTCTATAACTTTACATAAGATATTTTAATTAAATTCTGTGTTTGTTTCTCTCGCTCCAAAACTCTACCTAAAATAAATAGTCACTATCGAGCAGCATCGTTAGCTTATCAATTATATCCTTTTCGTTTTTAAATTGAACAAACCAATCGAGAAAATCTGTTCTCCTTTGGAGTTTGCTCGGCGACATGCCAGCAATGTAGGAATCCACCTGCACCTCAATTCGCTTCAGAGCTTGATCAAATCTGTCCAGCAGAGTGCTCTCAAAATCATCGATGCCATGTTGCTGGAGCAGTCGCATGACCATTCGATCTGCCTCCGAATCCAGTTCCGCAGACTCCTTCAGCTCGAAGATATCCGACAGATATTCGAGATCGGTGGCCAATAGCTCCAGCTGCACCGAGTCATCCATGTCGATCTCCTTCACGAGATCCACAAATTCCCCAAATGCCTCCAGGATCGGGCTGTGACTGTTCGGTGGCATAAACAGCTCCGCATCGTCAATCACACGCTGCAGCAGTCGGGCTGTCTCCAGGAACGAAGTCTCCACAATGGAAATAATCTCATTGGTCATGTAGTATGCCAGCTGAGTGCTGCTCGTGATTGGTGCACCGCTCTATATTAGGGAGGGAGGCATGCAACATTAGACACTCCAAAAAAGAAAGAAGAAGCACCCAAGAGGATATATTCTTACCGCAAATTGGAGTGCTGCTAAGACTGTGAGGAGGCGCCACATTCTGATGACTGAAACTTTAGAGTGACTTTAGTATTATGACCAACTCCACTGCGTGCGAGGCTCCTTTTATAAGCCACCCCCAACCTGCTGTATGATGTAATCAGCCATTTGGAAGGTGAACACAACCACAAAACACACAGTACCGCCCCGTTAATCATTGTGGGATCTACGACAGCAGCAGTTGCAGCAACAGTAGTCTGTAATCATCAGTCCTCAGACATTGCCTGGCGTGATAAGAACGTTCAAATTCTCAATACAGAATTCCGAGAGAATGATGCTGCCCATTGGAACACTCATTATTGTATTTGCATTGCAGGTAGTGACTCTCCTACCGCTTCGGGCGCAAAAACCCCTTCATTAAATCGAATCAAACAACAATTTCAGTTGACAGTTTCCATTGCCTCACCCACGCGCGGCGACAGTCTGCGAGAGTTACGCAAGCTCATGAGACAGCAGGATGATGAGCAGCAGCAGCCCCCAACTTTACAAAGTGAAAATCAATTCAATGAAGACATCAATCAGTGGGCGCTGTCCCTGCAGCAGCTGGGCATCGAGATCTTTCAGTTTGTGGAGCAGTGCCGCCAGCCGGGAGGTCAATGCCAGCAGAGACGGGTCCAGAGAAGATTTCGAGCCCTAAGGCACGGCTACACGGAGCTCAGGGCACGATTGGAGGCCTTGCAGGTGCACTACATGGGCAACGAGCAGGAAGCCGGATCTGTGGAAAGCACTATGCAGAGGGTTAAGCTGGTGCTCAGGCAATACGACGAGACTTTGAGGCTTATCAATGGGGAGATCTACAAGTTGGTGAATCAATAAACAATAATTATATCCAAACAAGGAGATTAATGTGAAGCATAAACCACTAAAAAAACCACAAAATAGGCATAAATCAAAATCCACATAGCCCAAAATAAAAACTATTTTTATTTAAACTAAAAGTTTAAGCAGTTATTGAGGATTGAGAAGAGTTTTTGATCAAAGCTAAATCAAGGCTAATTGAAAATTTGTAAAAATAATTAAAATTCGAAATAAGGGAGATCGTTCAACATCAATAAACATCAGACGATGTATTAAATTGCCTGAATGAATGAATGATGAATGAAAAGAAACATAATCGGATTCGCGCGAGGAATCCATAAATAAAATAAGGAAAATGTATAAAAATAATGAGATTAATGTAGAGAATATACGACTACAAAAAAGAACTACTAAATATACATAGATCCTCATCTTCACAATTTTATAGATGCATTAAAAGATATATTATCGATTGTAATGCCAACGAATAGGAAAAAAGAGTTTGTTACAGGCAGTAAATTAAATTACCTGCAATTTATATGTACACTGATAGAAAAAAACCAAAGTAAAATTAACTACAATCATATTTGAATTTAAAATGCGATTTTTAAATACAAACAAAGTAAAATTAAATAGAATTCACTTTGATTCAAATATAAATGTATTAAAATGGCTTTTTAATACGTTAATATTTAATTTTAATACAAAACACTTTAAAATAAATATAATATATTAAATTTAAATACAAAAAAATTTGTAAATAAAATATATTAAATTTAAATATTTTCATATTAATATCAAAATGTATGTGAAAAATATTCAATATTAATACAACCACTCTTGGATAAAAATTAATGGCATAAATGAGTGAAAATATTAAAATTTCAGGTCTGTTTTATATCAGTGTACAAATAAATTTTAAATTTCTAATAAATCTCTAATGAAATGCATTTAATTTACTTTAATATTTATTTATTTTGTATAATCTCTATAGCGATCCCCATATGCCCGTGGCCACACCCTCGATGAGCGCTTTGGCCAGCTTTGTGTAGTCCATCAGCTGCAGTTCTGGTATCTGCGCCTGCAGACTTCGTGGAAACTCAATGTAGGACATCACCACCGAGTCCTGCTCTTCGCCAGCCCAACGGCTGACATTGGCCATTAGCTCGGGCTTCGTTTGGTGGCTGCGATGCAGATACTTTGTCAACGGTGTTCGCACCTTGTGGAAAAAGTTGCGTATGGCCGCCTTCTCGGCTGGCAGGACTGCGAGGAGCAGCTTATCGGGCCGCTGCTGGGCCATCAATTGGCTGTTGATCCACGCAAAGATGTAGTACGCCGTGCTGTAGTAATCCTCATTGCCCAATGTGCTATCCAGATCCTCAAAGTACTGCTTATCGATGGCCTCGCTGTCATTGAGTTGGGGCAGCCGCTGGCGTGCATCCTCGATGGTTGAGTGCAGCACTTGATTGTAGAGTCGCTCGACAGCCTCTGCCACGGGCCGTGCAAGGGGATTGTAGCCCCGGGAACTATCCGCCGTTGCCTGAATAATCGAATAATCAATACACAAGTACACAGAATTCTTATCACTCAGTCAGTCAGTCAGTCAGTCACTCACCAAACAGATAAGCCCCAGGCCACAGCCAGCGATGCTGATAAGGAGCAGCAGCAGACTCCGCTCTGATCTTGACATGTTTCCGCAAACGCAGCTCAACGGCGACTGAATCCACAGATTCCACAGAACTCCACAAGCCACAAATCCTACAAAATATTTACATATCTTTGCACTGCGTGTGTTTTGTTGTTTTTGTTTTTATTAAGCCATAAGTAGAAAATAGTATTTGTCGACTATACGAGTAATAATATTCAAATGTTCTGTAGACATGAGCAAAGTAATGAGAAATGGCCGCAAATTGAAGTTAGCACGAATACAAAAAAAATACAGATGCTGCATCGATCGCTCTTTCCCGCACACAGTACGGGCAATAAATATAAGTACATACATATATACACACACACACACAAACGATTATCGCCAAGATACGTTCAAATTTCAATTAGATTTACGAACTGCATGTCTTACTCATACTTGCTATATACTTAGGTATACAATACTTAGGAGTACTCTATGTCTGTCTGTCTGTCTGTATGTCTGTCTGTCTGTCTTATACTTATTTTGCCAGCATTTTGCTACTGCCCTTTTTGTACAGAATCGGTAGACGAATCTCGTGTGTGGGGGCGAGGTGGAACGTCTCTCTCTCTCTCTCTCTTCTCTCTCACTATGTCTCTGTTCATATATTTAAAGAAATTTATATTCAGCAATTTTTGGGTGTAGTTGCTAACTTAAATACGTTTTTAATAGTTACCCACTTTTTATGGGGTTTTACATTTCCTATTTCTTTGTCAAATTTTGCTATCCGCATACGTACTCTCTTTGTATCAAATATAATAATAGGGGGAATTAAGGAAATTATTTTTCTACTTTTAACTGATGCTTCCCTCAGGCATATATTAAATATATCCATAGAAATTTGATTTCTCCCTTTTTCCTATCCTTTTCCTATATTTAAACAGAGTTTTGCTCACTGTAAATTAAAGTTCACCTTCAATTATATCTTTTCTCAATCCATTTATTTCCCTTTTTATATCAAATATATCCTATTTCTCTATTTCTATTTCCAATATCTCTATCCTTAATCGCCGATCTTCAGCTTTCCTTTTTTTGGCATTGGAATATTAAATTCTTACAATTATTAGTTTCCTTAAACTATATACTATTTGTAAGCTTTATAGCTTTTATTTTGTATTCCTAATATTACATTTAGAATCGCACGCTTTATGTTCGAGTATGGCAAATATTTTTGCGCTGTTTTGTACTCTTCAAAACAAACCCAAGAAACAAAATAACAATTACAACAAATTGACACAATAATTAATATTAAGATTAACTATGGCTAACAACATTGACATTCGACATTGACATTATGTAGATATATACATATTACGTATACGATATATATTATATATATCCAATACATATATGATGTTTAAGTAACGTTTTTGAAACAGTTTTGTTAGCTCTGCTGATAGGTGGAGGAGGACGACAACAACGACAACAATTGTGTAGAGGTTGTTGTTTTGTGTATTTTATTGTATGGTGTTGTAGGTACATTTTGTTGGTTATTTTTTTTGTTTGAAGAACATTTCTCATTGAAACACCAAGTTTTATATTGTATATTTGATATAACATTCGATATATTCGATATATGTATGGTATTGTATTGTATGTATTACAGCTGGTTTTTTTTCTGAGCATTGTACTTTAGTTTTGTCGATTAACACATTTATATATTTCTATATTTAAATTTCAATTGATTTTTGGTTGGATAGCAGCCATTTTTGTAAGAGAAATTTTTGTTTACACCTAAAGCATTGCATGAAGCTACACAATTAATGCTGCATATTTTCTTTATATTTTTAAGAGTTTTTTCAAGGTACATCTGACGTCTGGCTCTTGGGGGCTACGGGGTGCCCGTTACCCCAGAGTTCATAATAATCGAAAAATAATAATCAAAAAATCAACGAAAAATAACACTTAGATCTGTATTTATTTTCCCTACAGCTATATTATTAATTAAGTATTAGTAATTAATGTAAAAATAGTTAGCATGTTTTTTGTTAGTACGAAAATATATATATTTATATTTTTATATATTTTAAATTTTAAATTCTGTTATCTAGAAGACAGTCCATGGAGTTAGAGCTTACAAAACTAAATTCTGAGATACCCAAAAGTGGCGGAAAGGGAAACTATATTTTTTTGGTTGTGAGATTCTCTACATTTTGGAAAGCGGTGCTACAATTTGTATCTATGTATATTCAAGCTGAAAGTATCTTTATTCTCTCTATCTATATCTCAAGCTGAAAATATGCTCTGTATATATTTTATCTCTGATCTGATGTCTACAATAGTTTTTCCACTTACATTTCCAACTAGCAATACTAATATATGTAGGTACTATAATTAATAGGTATATTTGTTGTAGTATCCTTTTGTCTAGCCTAAAATTTCACCCACACAATGAGGACCTTTTTGGCTGCAGCTGGGGGAGACAGCCTACTCTACTCACCCGTTCCGTCAAGGGCTTCCCTTCTGAAGGGATTTCTACATTTTTGAACTTCTTGGATTTTGTTTCTTGGGAAATATTGTCCTCAAAGCAGAATATGTATGTATGTCGCACTTCAGAGCCTTCTTAGCCACTTACACTTACACATTTCATACGTTGAAATTTTTCATACGCTTCTTGTTTGCCGGCACAAAATAATAGACAGAAAATAGACAGAATATTGTTTGTTTGTTGTATATTTGAATGTTTGATGATTTGTTTGTGTGTGTGTGTGTGTGAAAATTATACATAATAAATGTCAAGTCAAAAATGCAGTTCCGTTTTTTATGTTACAAATTAAAAGCTAAAACTAAATTAAATGCAGAGTTTTTTTTTGTGAAGAACTGAGCAAAGGATAGCCGAAGGAAGTATCCGAAGGAAACAAATGTTACAACAGAGAATCGTGTGTTTAAAACCAAGTGAAAGATAGAGATGTATCTATCTAGCGAGAGATACAGTCCTCAAAGAGGCTTAAAGTATCTTTAGTGGCTATTGCCTTCAAAGAGGGATGCACCCACTGAAAGATACATTCTGGAGCTACAGAGATACATCCACTAAAAGACATCCATTTAAAAGATTGACCCTCTAAAGAGAGCCTTCAAAGATATCCTCCCTAAGAGAGGAATATAACAAGAGATGGTAGAAGGAAAAACTGTTTCACTTTTTATCACAATTGCGTATGAAAAATTTCTTTAATTGCTAGAAACTGCCCCGCCCACCACTGCCACTGGCCCCGCTTCCGCTACTGTTGCTGGTTGCCTGTGGCACTAGTATCCGTGGCAGGGTCATTGAACGCTTCGGACAGCTATGCCTGCCACAAGCTGCCTCTGCCTCAGGCTCTGACGCCATTTCAGTGGTGGAACTGGAACCCCTACATTCTTCTTCGGTTTCCATCTGCTCCTGCCTGGGCTTCTTGGGGCCATCTTCTGGCTGCTGTGGCAAATGTCACGCATACGACTGTGCCGTCTGTGGCATCATGCCCGCTGCGGGGTAGCCACCCTCCAGACCGGGCGGTCGTTCCACCAGATTCTTGAGACGCCCACGCAGCTCTTCGAGACTCTTGGACTTGGCCTTGTTGATGCGTTTGTACTTGACGTCCTTGGGTTTGGTCACCGATCGATGGTTCAACATCACACGATTGTAGCAGAGTACCTAAACGAGGATTAAGATGATTAGTGGCAGTTTCTGGAGGGTATTAAAGGACTTTCTCCCTACCTGATTCTTTCCATTGAGCGGCTCCTGCTGCTGCGACTGCTGTGGCATTGGCTGCAACTGCGGCACCTTGACACTCACTGTGGTGCACGGTGCATCATGGCTGGGGGATCGCTTCAGGGCACCCAACTGTCGCCGCGGAATCACAGTGCCTATTCCATCCACACACATCGACGATGACGACTCTTTGGCTTTGTCCGCGCTGCCAGCCGCCGTGGTGCTGACGCCATCGATTTGTCCCTCTGTGGAGCTGGAGCTCAAGGCCTTTTCCGAACGATTCTTGAATTTGTCCCGCTTTTCCGCCACATCGGGCGTGGGTTCCGGATCCTCTTCCACCGAATAAACTGTCTCCAGGATGTCGGGACGTCGCAGGAAGCAATTGTTCCGCCGTGCAGCTCCGTACTTATTGAGATTCGTTTCAATTGCATCGGATATCGAACGGACAATGGTGATGCCATCACTGCCCAGCACTCCACCGCCGCCACTGCTCCTTCGTCGCGTGCCCAATGTCATGGTGCTGTCCGAATCAATGTCCTCCAGCACCACCGCCGAATCCGAGTCGTTCAACGAGTCCAATTCGTTGGCATAGCTCGCATCGATCGTCTCCAGTCCGTGATCCACCAGTCGCGAGGACAGCGTATCGATGACCTTCTGCTGTCGCGCAATTGTCAGTTCCCGATGGTTGAGCAGGCTGGAAATTTGTTTCTGCTTTCGCTTCAGACGCGACTCCAACAGCAGCAGCTGGGAGGTCAGCGAGTTCATCTGATCGGATTTCTCCTTTTGATAGCGATAATGCTGCTGCACCTGAGGAGTAGTGTAGCATGATATGATTAGGTTTGGTGGAATATTTCAAGGATTTCAGCCTAAATTTATTCCCATTCTTATGATTCTTTTAATTAAAAAGCTAAATCGTTGTTCTACAGCTAAATTATGAATATATATTCCGCTGATTATAATCACATAGTTTTCTTGATTCCCCTGAAAGGAATATCGTGATAAATAATTATTTATCCAATTTACACGAATTTTATAACGATATTCTCTTAAGAAAAATGAGGAAAACTATGTGTCCCAAAGGGAAATAAAAATGGTTCCCCTTTTCTTTTAATCTCCTTCAAAAAGCTGAAATTTTTTTACACTTTCAGTTCAAAATTTAACCCAAATAATCAGATTTCAAGTTCCAATTAATTCTACCTTCAAAAATAGTACCCTGTTCTCTTTAGGACTCACCTGCATGGCATATGCCTTGCGCCACTTCATAATGTGCTCCGTTTGAAATCGCACCTTGGAGCGCAGCTCCTCAATGATGGCCCGTGCTGTGTGCAGGTCCTTTGGATCCTGATTCATCATGTTCAGGCGCAAATTGCTGGTGTGCGTTGAAACAGGCACCGGCGGTGGCCATTGAAATTCCAACGGGGGCTGATTTACATCCGTTGGCAGCGAACCCCTCGGCTGGGCCGACGTCTTGATTGATTTGGGTGTGGAGGGCACAGTGCCCGCACCACTGGAGCCACCGCCTCCACGTCGGACATCAGGAACTACTGCTGTAGCGGCCGCTGCCACTGCCACTGCCACTGCTGCTGCTGCTGCTCCATTTGGTGTGGATGAGGATGAGGATAAGGGTTCTGACGTCGTTGTCGTTGTCGTCGTCGTCATGGCTGTGGCTGTGCCTGTGGCTGCGGGCTGTGCTGCGGGTTGTGGCTGCTTCTGTATGCTGCATGCCATGCTGCTGATGGTTTTGGCAAATTGTGTCGCTCGCCCGGCATACATTTGGCTGCGAGGGAGATGGGGATGGAGGGCTCTATAGCTATTGGATGTGTGGCGCTATCTGGTGCTTGGCCAGCATGCAGCAAGCTCCGTTGGCTGCTGCTCCTCCAAGGGGATGTCCTGGCAGCTGATTCTCCTTCTTCTCCCTCGATGTCTGGATGAATGTGCGCACTGGCCCGTTCTTGACTACGTGATTTGTGTGGAGAGCTCTTTCTGCTTGAAAGGAACACAACACAGACGAAAAAAAAATACATTCATAAGAGTGGCACATGTTTTATTAATAGCCACAAACACACATCGTTCAGGGGGTTTGGGGAGGGGTCATGCAACCCACTAACTTGTGCTGCAGATCCACTCGAATTTTGCTACATTTTTTTAACTATCAAAAAGTCGACGCTTCAACTATTTGGTGGTTTCCCAAGGGTTTATTTTGCTGAATTTTCGCTGAGTTTCAGTACAAAAATGCGTGAAACAAATTCCGTATAAAGCCTCGTATGCCCTGTCCCTGCCGCTTGACAGCTGTTTGCCCAGCGAATGCAACAACCAAAAGCGAATGTAAAATGTCATTATGCAAAAATGAACATTCATTAAATTCACATTAAAACACGGCAGAGTCAGCGAGAAATTATACATTCCAAACACTCCTCCCAGTGTTTTCTCCTCCTTTAAACAATTATAATTATTCATTTATATGCATTTTCGGATTCTGATTACATTTTCCTGCGGGGCTAATTCATGCACACACCAGGAAAAATCAGGAAAACTGTCAGAGTGAAAGTGGACTTTGTTTTAGTGTTTTTCCAGGGCGTATAAAGGCTGACGTCAGGTCCAAAAATTTAATGGGTTTTGTTAAATGTATGACTGATAAGAAAATTGGCCAGAAAAACCATTTGAGAAATTATATAATAATTTGCAGTTTGAAGAGAAAGAGAGAGAGAGAGAAATTCAGGGGAAAAGAGGGGATTGTTCCTTGCAAAATGTAATTAAATTTAAATGCAAGCCAAGGAGTAATCCCATCTTGAGATAACAATTAAGTAATTATCCATCTCAGCAAAGTAACTTGAAATTTAACGACTCGACGACTTTGTTTTTCTTGGAGTCTCGTTTCAAGTGCACTTCCCCGGTGATAGTGTGGTGGGGGAGGGACCCCACTCAAGGGAAGTTTTGTAATGAATTTCGAAGAAATAATTCCACTGCACTGCACTGCTGCGCTTTTAATCCACAGAACAAATTGAAATTATCTATTTAATCTGGCTTGTCTTTTTTGTCTCTGGGCCAAGAAGAACAATTGCATTGCCTTTGAGAGCCAAGAAAATGGCAAAAAGACAGCAACACAAAGAAATAAAAGACAACGAGGAGGGGAGGGAGAGCAACGCCAAAAGGAAAACAGAGCGGCAAAAGGAAGAGCAACAAATGCCAAAGAATGAACAACATTTTTAACATTTTCATTTAAAGCTTCATTCAGCTTTAATTTGTGACCATGCATAGCATGAGGAAAACGTGAAAGATACGTCAGACCGACAGTCAGGCAGAGCACATAACATGGAATTAACCGTCTTTAGAGAGTGGCAGAACTCCCCTTCTTTGGAGAGTGCTTCCATTCTGGCTAAAGAGCTTCAGCGAAGTGTCTTTCACAGCGAGTGATTGACTTAAGAACTTCCGTTTCCACAAAAGCCACAAAAGAATGCCACAAGAGACGGGGGAAATGCCATTGGAATGCAGTTGGGAGGAAGGAGGCAAAAGCAGAACATGCAATTGAAAACAATTAACAAATATGCCAGACCTGGAGGCCCTGGGACACGCAACTTCAGAGCGAAACGCTAGAGATGACAGCGTGAGGCTGCTACAGGAGGAAGTCTCGACTAACGCAGGAAGAATATAGAAATCATTCTAACATTCAGTTTTGAACACTGGTACTTTCTTTTTCTGTCAACTGTTAATACAACTTTTTTATATTTTATATGGTTTATATTAAATATATTATTCCGAAAATATGAACAATTTTTTGGAAAGTCCGCATTTTGTTGAGAATTGTAATGGTGGCAGCCACCAAGGATCGGGGATCCCGTCACCAACACATCGACTACACTTCACACTTCATGCCGTACTATTGCTGTCCGTATTTGCTTTGAACCTGGTCAAAGAAAGTAAGTATCCCATATACAATATACATATCATAGTAAATCTCCTAACATAATACAAATTGCAGCGAAAAACTGCGAAGCCCCTTGAATTCCCTCATATAATATGGAATTTCCGTTGATTTTGGTTATGAATAAATATATAAAAGAATATTTGGTAATTTTTCATCATTCTGATTGAGGCAAAAAAATAGATTGAGAGTGGGTTTCTAGGCTCTGTTTCGTGCCAGAGATTAAAGTTTAGTGCATCCTGCTCACGCACTCATCTGTAGAGGGTACATATCAAACGAGGACAACTCCAGAGTGAGTGACTACTGAAGCCCTGCTCTCACGCTCTCATCTCTAAAGAGAGTTTCATGTATGTACTGAGGAATCTCGAGATGGCCTGTTGCATTGCATTTGGCCATCCACGTCTGACACAATTCGCCAACTCATTCATCATTCTTAATTATGACAATTGCTGAACCACCGCACAACGATGATGGGCTGATGGGAAAACTCCTCGTTCTCACCTCATGTCTCAGGTCCTCCCTCGTCTCATCTCTCGTCTGTTCTCTGTTGTCTGAGTTATGAAATGCGGCTCACGTGCCCATTAGCCTTGGTAATGGGAGCTCTGTCTGTCTGTCTGTCTGTCTACCTGCCTGAGGGCCAAAGGCCACCGCTCCATTTGGTCGGTTCAATTTATGGCCGGCCACTCGAAATGCAATGCCTTAATTAAGAACCTTCTGGCCTGTAACTGGATTATGCAAACACTCTGATGATATCCCCCCATAGCCTCGAAGTGCAATCAATCAGTCGAACAGTGAGAGGTCTCTTTGGTCTCCAAGCTGTGGTCTGGCGGTGCTCAATAGTTTCCACCTTGATGCTGTGCCAAAATGTAATTGAAATGTGACAAACTATTTTCGAGCTGTAAAATTAATTGAAATTATGACAAGAGCAAAAGCAACAGCACACAGCGTGGGGACATCCATTGCCAGGTACTGTCATCCACATATGTATATATTGTGACACTTTTCCATACTTTTACCCAATTACGAATGGCCAGACAACCTGACGCCTTGACAGGGACAACGGCAACGCTCTGCTCTTTGCTCTTTCCTCTCTGCATTTCAAATGGGATGGTGGCTATTTTTGGTCAAACAAATGTGAGGAGAGCCTTGGCTCTAGGGATGGCACAAGGTATACATCGATATTTATAGAATATCAATTTTAAAGATTTGGTTTCAAAAATCTTAAAATTCAAAAGATAAACGTCAGTTTTTAGATCATTTTTCATAATCTTCCAAATAACTCTCTTTATAAACTTAATAGAATTACCAATCATAAAATACCATAAAGATCTTTAATCCTTTTTGTTATTCTCAAATAAAATTGTATTCGATTTGAATTAAATTAAATTTTATATTAATCAATTTAAATTAAATTTTATTTAAATTGAAAACCTCAAAATTTGCGATGTTTTTGTCGATTTTAGTATTGGCATCTTTTCCCGCACATCTCTTGTTTTGCTGGACACACAATTTCTGTGTAAAAACCGTTTTGGTGTCCAGCTAATTAATTACATAACTGTCGCTCCCCATTTTCCTACCTCTCCCTCCCTCTCTCTCTCATGCTGTCTTCTTTCTCATAATTTTTCTCTCGCTTTCTCTCTCACCCTTTAGCCTACGAGTACGAGTATGTACCCCGTTCTTCTGTCGTGCGTACAGTTACCGCAATTGGATTTATGTGTTAAACGTGATTTTTACACAGTTTTTACACAGTTTGGGCCTCGAGACCAGAAGCCGAAAGGCAAACACACAAATAAAGTGGAGTCCCCCCCGACCAGGCAGCGTGGGTAAATAACCACCCTACACACACACACACACACGTAGAGAAAACCCCACTTACAGGACAACCCCACAACCCATATGGGGTGGGGGCTCTGGAAATTATACAAACACATGCAGGATGGAGAATCCATTCCCAGGGCCATCGCCTGGTGACTTTTCCACGTTTTTTGTTTGTTTGTTTTCACCTTGACCACGAGAAGGACCACCAGGGACATGAAAACATGAAAGGAAATTGTGTTAATGATGTTAAACGACAGCCCATAGAGAACCCCCTGTAGAACCCCATTTAAGTTGTGGATCCTTCCTTATCATTATATGTACTAATTTTAAACACTTTTCCTTTCTGGTTGTTTATTTTTTCTTTTCTCTCGGAATTACTATTTCCTCCGTTGGGTGGTTTCCTATCCTCTCTGGGTTTTTACTTTCCTGACTGACATGCTAATCAGCTGTCTTGATATTTCCGACCAAACTATGTTTTTAAACAGGAAGGAAATTCCCGCTAGAACTCCTCGAGCCGCATAACTTTCCCGCTGGTACAACTCTAGAGGAAAAACTTTATTAATTCCCAGTTACGTTTCAAAGGCAATTCCCAGCTGTAATTTTCCGCTCAAATAAAAAAACTTCATCTGCGGCTGAATTGCAGGCAAACGCAAAATGTTAACATATTTTCTCCCTTCTCTCCTCTCTCTTCAGCGACGAAAATTAAGTGCCTTCTGCAACATTTTTCACCTTTGAGGCACCAATAAATTGCAAGCCATTTGCCAGCAATGGAATGGATTACTCCTAGTGGCATTTCTCTGTGTGCTAGAGAATTTAGTATGCCTGAGGTCCTGTCTATTATCGGGGCGACAGGTGCTCTGAATCCAGGTGACCAAGTCCCCAGGGAGGCGGCCTCATGGTCCCTTTCGTGTGAAGGCAATGTCTTTCTTCCTTTTAGTGTCTCACCCGCTCTTAGGGTCTACCCCCTCTCTTAGTTTCTTCCTCGTTCTTAGTGTCTCACCCTCTCTTAGTGTCTTCCCCCCTCTTAGTTTCTTTCCCTCCGCCTCTCTTTGCTTTTATGGGCGAGACGTGACCGTAATAAGCCATTTCACACGCAAGTATACGCAGGCCTCAAGCCCCACTCGCCGGCAAAAGAAGGCTCTCTGGACTGGCTCTGTACTCTACCGTTACCTCAAGACGAACAGAACAGAAAGCAAGTGAAATGCGAAAGTGCATTAAATATTTACACAATCAATAAAACATATTTTCGTCGGCTGACTTCCAACCAAAGGAGGCGACTGCCGTCCCTTTTCTTAGTTTTTTTCCACCTCAGTTCCCCCGTTTCTTAGTTGCCTTCCCTTAGTTTAATCTTCCTCCAGTCTCTGGCAGTATGTCTGTCAGAAGGAGGGTCTTGTCTGGTCTGCCATTTTATTATATGCAATCGAAAGTTTTTCACTTTTTCTTTCGCGCCTCTTAGCAGGGCTTACATTTTTGAATAATTTACTAAGTCCTCGGCAGGCGGCACAATCTTTCATCGTTCACATGTTGCTTCCTCGCTCCCTTGTTTGAGTATCTGAACATCTATATCTCTGTGTGTTTGTGCATCTGTATCTTTATCTGTGTGTTTGTGTTTCTGAGTATTTGAGTGTCTTGTTTTTGTTTCACTTTGGGCGGAAAAGCCTTCCTGCCTGTCTGTTTGCTTGCTGTTAAAATTATGCGTGAGAGTTGCCTGAAAATTGATTTTGATTTGCAAAAGGGAGCTGCTTCAACCCTCCATCTTGCTTTGAGTTTTAGGAAATTTCATTCCGTTGAAAGTTTGTCCAAGTTTTACACAGGCTTCCAGCTGCATCAGAAAAGTAAGTGAATTTTCGCCTTTGTTTATTTTAATTAATTTAACTATTTTTCACTCGGCTAATCTTATGGAAACAAACTTTATTTTTTGTGTTATTTTTCTGGGGAAATTTAACCATAAAATGGTTTTTGCCATTTTCCTCTACCAAAACTATTATCTTTTTATGAACTCGTTTTCCCCATTCAAATATTCATAAATTGCTTATATTGATCCTCCATTTAATCTGGCTAAAGCTTACCCAGTAGTTTACATGGTTAATCGCTTTTACCACTTACTATGCTTACCCTTCTGGCTCTTCTGTCTGCCTCCTGCCGCCTGCCGCCTGCCGCCTGCCACTACCTCTGGCCTGCTCTTCCCTTCATTTATTCCACATAATCGGGCATAATGCTTCACATTAATTAAATAGCTTCCAGCTCGCATTACCCTGCACTGCACACACGGCGCACGGCACTTGACTCGCGTGTGCGCGCGAGTACTAGGAACATACATACACATGTCCTTTGTCCCTTGTGTGTGTGTGTTCGCGTTAAATGAAGCGCAAGGATGTAAAAGTTAAATGACTGTAGGTAAGCTTAATCGTAATCGTAACCTGTCTTCCTGTCTCTCTATTTCTTTATTTTACTCTTTTTTCCTCACTTTCTGGGTCTCTCTCTCAATATTTTACCATCTTTCTCTTTCTTTTAATCTTCATCTCTCTCTCACTCTCTCGTTCTCTCTCTGCAGAAATAGTTGCCCCATCAATTTCGCCTTAGCAGCGGGTGTTGCATCCCACTTTACAGTTTGACAGTAATTGGCAGCAGCAGCAGCAGCAGCTTCCCGTTCGTTCGATCTTACAACAAGCTGTTGCTTCTCTTCCTCTCTCTCTTTTTCGCTTTTTGATGGCATTTTAATTAAATTTTAATATCAACAAGAAGGCAAAGCGAAGCCAACTATCGGCTTAATGAAAGTATAATTATATAATCGAATCCATCTGTTGGATTGACAGCCATAAACCATAACTGCCACAAAAACAGTCAGCATTTGTGAATGGTTTGACTCGATTTTGAAGCCTATTTATGCCACTCAAATTACGAGTTTCTATAATTTTATTATTCATTTATTCCAAATTGATTTCATTTATAATTGATTGAGTTTTAAAGTCAATTTTTGGCTTTGGATGGAAATTCTGTTTTAAATATGGAAATTTATATTTATTTATTTATTTAGCGAAATGTTCTACTGTTAAAGTTCACAATTAAATGTATTGTTTTGAATTGCTTTAGAACAGAATAAACAGTCAGAGTTCTCTTTGGAGACCTTCTACAATATAATCCATTATAAGTCTCTTTAATTTCTTCTCTACTCCCACAACTCTAATCCAATAATAAATGGAGATCCTCCCAAACTCTGATTTAATTCCTCTCCCAGCTCTGTTTTAACTTTCGCTTACACAACTTTACCCAGGAGTTTCCCCAGAAGTTTGCTTGGCAGGATAAACAAATTTTTTGGCAGAGGTGCTTGTTTTTTTTAACTTTGCTAAAAGCTTGAAAAAACACTAATAAACCACCTGACGAAACTTTTACGGTTAATGGAAAAAGCTTCAAACTAACGCAGAAAGCTTCGCCCACACAAAGAGAAATCCAACGCCTCGGCACTGGAGAATTCGCACACAGAATCAGAGAACCAACTAACTCCAACAACAACAATACCAAATTCGTTTTAACTTTTTAACAACAAAAATGGGAAAAAAATAAATTCCAACAAATGCATTTTAATTTCCATGGTTTTTTTTTTTATTTTTATTTAAAGTTTAATTCCATCCTTTTTTATTTTAATTAAATTTTTTTCTTCATATTTATTCTTTGTTTTTTTAAAACCTATTTTTACCAATATGCGGCATATTTGCGCACTGCACTCCATCCACTGATTGCTTGTTTTGGGTGCCTTTTGTTCAGAACAATGGAAGTGCAAATATGTCAGAGGTACGACTGTACTACATATGTACATAGATATGTACCTACATAGTATGTACATATACATATAAATATCTCGTATATCTGACTAAAAGTGGAGCCTGCGTTTTTTGTCTACGAGTTTGGCTTGAAGTTACAACCATTTTAAAACGTAAATCTCATGGACAGAGTGGGCATAGGGGGCGTAGCGCTGCATTGTGAAGCGTACACAGGTGGGGTAGCCAGCCATCATGCTGTTCGGCCAATGCAATATATTAGTCTCAAGCTGTGCTGGCTCCAATGTTGGCTCAAAACCCACACTATGCCAGGACTCTCTGTCTCCATTTTTCTGCCCTTCCTTTGTACGACTTTCCACGCCCCATTTTCCATTGGTTTTATGCTCTGCGCAATTCTTGGACTCCTTGCTGCGACAGATACGAGTGAGTAGTAGGTAGCTTGCCACGTAGCCGCTTTGGCATTACATTGATTGACTTTTGATGTCTGTGCAGCAGCAGCAGCAGCAGGAGACTACAACATTTTCCATTTCGCCCTTCGATACGATAAAAATCAACTCATCTCAGTTCTTCTTTGCTCTTCTCTTTTATCTATCTAATTCGAGTATCCCATATCCCATCTATGCTCGTAGCATTTTGCTTATTTTGTCAGTTCCCTCACGTAGATATTTTCTGTATTTTTTTGGGTAATTGTATTGTTATGGCCTATCCCTTCCACCAATAAACCAATAAAATATTCATTCTCAATTAGAGGGAAACACAAATTGAGTTCTGCCCCTCCCCATGCAGGGGTAAAATGATCCCCACAGATACAAATGTATAACTCTGCAGCTAAGTGTAATCATCGTTTTGGCATTGTTTTTCCAACTTTCCACACATGTAACCTCCTGCCACCTCCTGCCACCTCCCACCTTTATCTATCTATGCCTATTAGCCTTCTTGGCAGTCCATTGGTTACATAAATTATAGAAAGGAAAATTGCCAGTAAAATGCCTGGAAAAAGGTCTATCCGCCTGCCTGCCTGCCTGCCTGCCTCTCTGGCTGTCTGACTGCCTGCCTTCTGATGATACTTTGCTGGGAGGCAGCAGCAGCAGCAGCAGGCTGATTTCATTAACTGGCTTAATTGCCTTATAAAAGCCTTGTGAAAGCACAGGACACACCACACAGGAGACGCCACGCCCACTTGACCTACATTCACGTGGTGCTGTCTCAGTTTTATTCTTGAGAATCAGCTAAAACGACGACACAATCGAAAAGGGCGTATGGGGCTGACTGGCGACTGAATATCCATTTGTGGGGGGGTGCAGTGCATTCTTCAAAGGATTAGAAGGAAATGGAGACCCCCCAACCACACCGTAATCTTCACGTCACGTAATGCCGCAATCCTAGACAGCAGCAGAAGCAGCAGCAGGTGCTTCATGCCACGCACGTACTCCTCCTCATCGCTGTGGCAGGAATAAGGTTTCCTTTTTCCCCTCTTTTTTTATTGTTATGCTTGTTGCATGTTTTCTTTTGACTTCAACAACAATCTGCTTCCGAGAGACGATGCTCTGAGAGATGCGTAAACCAAAACGGAGAGAATTGTCAGCGGAGAAGGAGCAATCGAAGCACAGTTTGGGGCAACACTAACACTGGCTGTGTGTGGCAAGAATATGTGTGTTTCGATTTGTAATCTCAGAGTACGACGAGTACGTACAGATCCTAACAGCAGCAGTGCTAGAGTTACAAGCATATCCTTATAATTCCGAATTACACTTTCTCCGATAAATCTCTAATATTTCCCAATGGCAGACACCTTTTCGTATTCTACACCTGCCATTCTATTCATTGCCTATTCATCGCATCTAAGTACTTTTCCTGCCACATAATAATCCTTGCACCCCGCAGACAATGCCCTTAAATGACTCAAGAAATGCCTTTAGCCAAAAGTCTTGTCTTGTTTTCTACCCGTAATTTCTGCTATAAAATAATAAACCACTTCGTCACTCTGTAGCTCCGGAAAGAGTTTGGCTACGCTTTCAGCCAGCCGCCTGCCTGATTAAGAACCAATTTTTGATATAAATGAGATGGTGAAAACAAGTCGGCCTGTCTGTCTGTCTGTCTGTCGGCACAATTTGTGCGCTCTTGTTGCGGTCAAGTAACTTTAGAATTGGCAGAGAGTAGAGAAAAAACAAGTGCCAAAAGCAGAGCGATGAAAGCAAAAATCACATGAAAGGGAATTCTTTGGAGTGTTTCTAAGCCGATTTAATGCCATGAATTGTGGAGAGTCTATAGATGCTGTGGTTTGGGGTCTGTGGTGTCTGTGGAGTGGAGTGTGGAACCACAAAATGCTATAACAATTTTCAAGCTAATTTTGTTTCGCTTTTTGCTGTTCTGTTCCCTGCTTCTGTTGCTGCTGACCAAGCCAAAGCGTATGGCAATGGCATTTTGATTAGCAGTGCGATGATGAGACCAGTAGCTTGTCGGTTTCTCAATTGCCTGTTGCACCCAAAGACGATGGTTGTGTTGATGATGGCCACAGTCCATGTGGGATAGACACCATCTCATTCTCATCAGCCATCAAGCAGCATCCCTACGAGTACGATTACGAGTATATCCAACGCCATTTCCAATCTCCTGTCTCTGTGGTTTTGGCATCGCAACTTAATAAGCCAACGCAGACACACCAGGGCCAAGTACAAGGACGAGGACACTGATGAGGCTGGTTGGGGCCTCGGTTTAGCAGCTGGCTTAAGCCCAGAGTTAATGCCAATATTTTACTCAACTACGTAAGGCCTTTAAGCGACCACTCAAGGCGCTGGGTGTGGGCAGCAGGGAAAGCCATTTGGTATTAAAGCAACACATTTTCAAGCTTATTATCATGGAGTATGGAGTGGGTGCCTGGCACTCTGAATATTCAAGTAGTTCTAAGGGTAAGCCACTTGGTGTAGGAATTTTTGAGTAATTTTTATAAATTAAAGAAAGTTTTTTATTTTATTTTTTATTTATAGAGAACTACCTGAAATTGTACCATTTGTGTGCTAAAATGCATATGTCAATCCCAAAATAATGGACCTTTCTTACACAGCATCCATCATACATCTTTTCGTTCAAAAACCTTCCCAGAAATGCGTCAAAAATCACTCCCAAATTCCATTGAAATCCCCTAAATACCCACGAAAGTCAAAGACAAGCTTCATTAAATCCTAAACAGCTATTACTTTGAACTACTTACAAGACTGCCCCCCCCCCCCCCCTTCAACATTCCCCCCTTTTCACCGCTTAATCCAACCATCTTACAGCCACAACTTTCACACCGCTCACCGGGTGGCAAACTTAATCAATCAAATCCCGTAAAGATACTAGCAGATTGATGGATTGATTGCCTCCGATCAATGCGGAACGGAACGGAACGCAGGCAGGCACGCGCTCTAATTGGGGACGTGCTTTTGGAACCCGCAGAGAGCGGAGCATTTTGTTTGAACGATTTACGAGTATTTTGATGTGGTTTTTCGGTCACCTCTCAGCTGTTTGCTTTTCCCCTCCCGTCCACCCAACTTCCGTTGCTGTTTAGGTGAATTTTTTGGCATTTAATGAGCTCTAATTTGACTTTCAGTTTGGGGGTTTGATTTATTTATAGAACCCCGCGAACCCGCATTGAAATGGAAATTGAAAAACCGAGTTACGCTGCTCGTATTTATTTATTCTGTTTTGTTTAACCTTGAGAAAACACTAGAGCGTATCGGTTGGGATGGAATCTCCACTGCTGATCTCATTTATTGTATGCATTCATTTTTCCATGACTCAGGCGGCGTATAAATTTGGTTTAACTTGTCAGCTATTTTCAGCATTGGCTGTTTGCTTTGAGAACTGATTGCCAAAACGAATCGGGAAAACAAATCCTGATTGCCTTGGAGAGTCATCTACAAAAGTAGCAGGGTATTAATATTGCCTTGTCTGCCATTCAAATGTATGTATGCAATGAGCACATTAATGGAAATTTAGAAATACAAAAACAAAAACCAACAATCAACACAGGAAAAGCAAAGTTCCGTTGGTTATTTGTTGTTCTGCATTCGCAAATCATTTGCATTTCCAAGAGAGCCTCAGAACGAGGGTACGAGAGAGAGCGTGTTAGCAGAGTGTGCAGCAGAGGGTGCATGGGTGCTGTTGTTGCTGCTGAGAGATAAGACAGAATTGATAGAGCATCGGACATGATCGAACATGCAAAACAAAAGCAGAGAGGGACTGAGCACATGCAGCTTCACTACGGCGCTCGAGGTATAGCACAAAGCGTGACATAATCAACAAGCGATTAAGAGCCAGCTTATAAATAAAAAGGGGTATATCTTTGCAATTGGAAATATGAACATATGTACTATACACATAGTAAGATATGGAAGAAAAGGCACAAGGCTAAGCCCCCGGGGCAGAGGCTCATAGAAAGCGAAAGGGATGTAAATATGTACATACATATGTACATATGTAAGATGGAATGCAATTTGATTCAACTTAAAATGTAAAATAATACTTAGAATCAGAAATTTTCGTGTAAAAATTCCACGTGAGTCAAGAGAGCCCTATGGAAACACTTACAGCATTCCCTCCCGTGTAATAATTTCCCAATTCCTCCTTGACTTCCATTTCCTACTACAATTAGCATGTCCTTCATTTGCCATTCAATTCAAGTTATATTTGTGGTGCAACCTTCAGTTCTATTCTTAACAAGGATATGCAAAAGCATCTCCACCTTTAAGCCCTTAAAAAACTAAAATAAACTAAACTGATCGTAAACTCGGGCCACGTGCATCTTTGAAAATGTCATCGAAACGTGAATACGGAAAATGGAAAATTAAGAGCCAGCAAACAGCGCTTTGAATAGAGAATAAATTGCATGTGTGGCGGCAGCATCAGGTAGGATGTCCCGACCTTCATGGACACACATACTCGTAGATACATATGTAAGAAAGGTCAGTGTGAGGGCGGCCGTGGGCTTTGTGTGGGCGTGGCAGTGGGCCAACAAAGAGCATGCACAATCATCAGGCAGATAAAAAGCCATAAAAAGTAGAAGCAGCAGCAGCAAAAGCAACGGAACCAACACGGAAACAAATAAAAATCAACAGGATTAAATATGCAACCGACCACTCTCTCACTCCCACTCACACACACACACACACACACACACTTCTCCTACTTTCTCTTACTCGTTCTCCTCCCATGTCTCGCCATCTCTTTCACTTTCTATGAGCCTCTGCCCCGGGGGCTTAGCCTTGTGCCTTGGGGTTGCCTTCTGCTGTGTGGCGGCCAATCTGTTACATTTTGTCATGGATTTCCATGCAACGTCTTCGTGCCACACACACACTCTCTCTATATCTCTGTGTGTCTTTGTGTGTCCTTCGCACGTTTTACCTTCAGCTGCGGCTGTGGCAATGTGACTGCCATGGCTATGGAGCTGTTCATGTAACACACAGCCGCAGTGGCAGTGGCAGGCGGCCATACCCCGTGAGCAGATTCAACAAGTTCGAGGCTGAATGTTGGTTGGGCAATCGAATGCCAGTTACCGTGTGGCAGTGCTCGTAATCGTTACAGCGTGAGTCAATCAGTAGGGAATTAAATAGAGTTATGAATGATATGCGGTGTTATATATGTTTGAGTGGAAACTTTTGAAGGTTTGAAGCCAGGAAAGGTGACCATCAGAGGCAGGAGAGACTGCCTGATTAGAGACCTCTTTCTCTGTGTGTTTTATGGTCTTAGTAGTGTCCTTCAATGGTCCACATAAGGCAGATATCTCCTCTTGATGGCGATGACCATTAAAACCCAATGAAATTTGTCTGCTTAAAGAGATTTTTCTTTATGCTTTGTGGTCTAAACCGTGAAAAGTGTCGAACCAATGAAAATGGATCCTTGATGCAAGTGTCCCTACAGGGACACAGATATACACAGATGCATATGTCCCTGGAAATTCCCAACCGAGAATCAACTAAATTTGAAAAATATTTATCTGCCGATCTGCATAAGCCGTGCCCCTCTGCCCATACAACCCTTCGCGAAAAAGCCAAAATACCCACTAAAAAACCAAGTAGGTACTTTTAACCATTTCCGCTGGCCATCTTCCATCTTTCTAGACACATCTTAAAAATTTATTTCCCACTTTATGCAGGAAGCGGATGGCATGGGGCGCCCACTCAAGGGACTTCATCTAGTACAGCTGTTTGACTCGCCCCTCCCCCCAAAACGGAAAGAAATGTCCCATGAATTATTTAAAACTTTTACAATTAAATGGCAGAGCGAAACAGAAATGTAGAGAATGTAAAGGGAAAAGGCTACGAGAAGGAGTACGACTACGTGCAGCTGCAGAACAGCAGCTGCTGTTTTGTGCAGCACATCCTTTAGCTTTTCGGATTGAAATGGAATTTCCTTTTTTAGCTTTCGGGATTGAAGTGAAATTTCCTTTTCCTGTGAATGAAAATTCAATTTTCGCCACATGCCGGAGACATTTCACTTGGAGAATATTTCATAGAAATAAAATAGAATGTTTCCTGTTAGATTTTCCCACTTCTCTACACACACACACACACGCAAACACACACACAAATAATTTTAAGCGTTTTTTACCCCACTTTTTCACTCTCTATTTCCTCTCACTTTTCCCCCACTTTTCCACTCATTCGCTCCATACACTTTCTCCCCTATCTGCCCCACTTTCTTTCGGCTAACCATGTTAAATGCCATTTTGCCACGTGGCAAGGTTAAAAGACCAAGCAGCATGTGGCCATGTTTCCATGCCATGCCCCCCCTCCCCCACCAAAAACCAGAAGCATTTTTCCGCCCCCCACTCAGACGTCCCACGTATGTAAGTGAATTATCCCCGCATTTGACGCATTTCCATTTCACATTTCGAATTCGTACTACATGACGTATGAGCGATATCCACGCGTAGATTTCGCCTGTGAAAATTGCATTTGATGAGAGGCGGAATTGTAAAATGGACAACCTTATTGCTGGTTTGCTGCTATCTGCTGGCTGCTGGCAGTTAATTAGGGAAATTCAATGCCAACAGGAGGAGGCCGCAAAGGATTCGTTAATAAAATTCCATTGAATCAATGATGCGCAGCAGAGAGAATACTCCAATGTCGAATACGAGCATATTCAAATGTCAATCGGTTATGGCAGATTTTTTTTTGCGCATGTGTAGCTTCTTTTTTAAGCAAATATATTTAAATTAAAATTTTTAACCATGCAGCAGAAGCTTCCAAATGGCCATAAATTAAAGAACATCATTGTTCATCCTGCCATATCCTTCAGTTTCCATAGCAATCTATCACTAAGGCCAATGGCCTTCTTTCTCAATGGAAAATTCCTACAATGCAGCTGCAATGTCCTTCTAAACTCGTGAAGAACAATGATGATATTATGGCTGATGCTGTGTGAATAGCATTGCCATTCGATAGCCTTAGATTGAGATAAAGGTAAGCTTCTTATCGAATTGGCATGGTAGATGCAACAGCAGCAGCATCCACAGCGTTGACAATGGCATTTGGGTTTGCCTCTTCCGTTTGGCCATCAATTTGTAGGCATTGTTCATTTTCCAATCATTTTCCATGCCAATAGCTTTCATATATCAACAGTTTTGAACTAAAAATACGGCAATGCATCTCCCATTTTCCCCCAATGGATTCTCTCGTCTAATTTTCTCATTGCATAATCTCCAAGTGCAATCTCTCCTCACATTTTCCAATACTAATACATCTCTCACTTTCTATGGTAATTTTCTTAGCCACTACTCCCCCTTCATTGCCCTAAAATGCATAGTGATTGTCCAGAGATTTCCTTTCATTGTTTGCACTGTCATTTGTGTCCTGCAGGCACTTGCAGCATACTCGTATTCCCTCCTGCAGCTACTTGCAGCATACTTGAATTCCCATCAAAAAGCATCACATCACGTACTCGACTTGAACATCCATTAATTTTCTAGACAATAGCAAAAGGATTAAAGGGGTTCATTCAGATATGTCCTGAGGCTTTAGCTTTGATTTCCACCTGAAGATACGTGCAACACATGTCACACACACACCACACAAAAGACTGCATTTACACATGTAAATTAATTAAATTCTCAAGACAATGCACACGAAGGCACGCTCCTACTTCCCCCCCCCCCCCCTTCCGTCCTTCTGCTGCGGCACAAAATTTTCGTATTCGCTATAAATTCTAGCGGCCACAAAAAAAGAGGCGTGTCATGTCAGTGCTGCTTGCTGTGGGCGGGGTTACGGGCAATTTAACACCTTGGTCTGGCCGCGCATTTATTTTGTGGTTAGGCTGCAGCCGCAGAAAACATTTCGCATATCAATCATACGCCCCGTTAGTTAGCAAGTGCAAAAATCGTTCAACATGGCTGAACTTTGACCTGTGCCCCTGCGCTTGGCCCTCCCCTTTGGCGCCTGATGCTACTGACAGCACAATTTACAGTATTTTCCAATGGTTTAATCAGTGAAAAAAGTGGGGGAAAATGTTGCGGAAAATGTGTGGCCTCCTTTCGTGGCTACTTACAATTTCAATTTCGACTTTTCACTTCCAGTCCTTCAGTGAAACTTCAGACGGGTGGCGAGAGTCGGTCCTGCAATAAGAGTAACAGAATTTACATAAATTTAATAAAAACGAATTAAATTTTGTCAAAATGGTTGCGCCAAAAGGGGGTGGTCGGGAGGGGGATGTAGAGGCAGCCCGGCGGCAGCCACATTGTCAGCGACATTGTCAGAAGTGTGCGAGTATAATGAAAATGTATGTGCGGAAAATGTGCGGAAATCGAGCGCATCCCTGAAATTTCACTACTGATGAGGGTCGCCGCGAGTGCTGGCTAAGGGAGGGAGGAGCAGTGTGGATGAGGATGAAGTAACAGCCGGATAACTGGCGTGGGTGGCATTGAAATAGTTTTGCAAATATTAAACAGCGGAATGTGAGCGCTCTGATCCTCTCCTGCGCTTCATTCAGCCCACAAAGCCCTTCAACTGTAATTAAAGCTGCATTATTTTTGCTCTCTTTAGCTATGGAAATGGGTTTAGTATTTTCGGAGCTGTGGCTGGTATTCCCGTAGATACTGTACAGACTTGCGAACTGTCTCCTGGAGAGTAGAACCTACAAAGAATATTCATCCCTAAATTTTCTTTAAATTTTCACAGATCCTTGACAAACTATTGAAGATATTTCCTCAACAATCTTCAGAGCTGCTTCATAGATTTTTGAAAGATTTCTAAAGACTCCAAGACGAACTTCTGGGCAGACAGCTCCTAGACAGCTTCTCCCCAACAGTCACGTATTCTAGACTGATCCAGAGGCAGATGCTGGAGACAATTCCGGCAGAGATCCCAGTACAAACTCCGCTTTAAGCTCCTGCACATCCTGCACGTCTGACTCTGCGGCTTATAACAGTCCAGCACCCAAAAGGTGTGACCACAATTGTGTGACCAAAGTTACCCCGTCACGACTCCGTTGCTTTGGCCATAAATTAGTTATGCTTCATGGCTGCAAGGTGGAAGCACGGCAAGTACAGCCAAAATGCAGGAGCGCAACCAGCGAGCGCCAGCTAACGAACAAAAAGGACTCCGGATTCCTCCTGCAATAAATCACAAATCTGTCGCTGCCTTTGGGCACTGCCCAGCACTTTGTTGCTTTCGGCTGTCGGGCGGGGCAGTTGCTGTGACAACAGTTGTGCTCTGCTCTTTGGTAGGAGGATCAGGAGAAGCTCAGGAATCCTTTCCATTCCATGCAAATTATGTCGACTCCAGTTGAGTTGAGTCTTTTGTTTGAATGCAATGGCGCCTCTCCTGCTCACAGAGATTTCTGCTGATTACTCGGAGACTCGGAGCGTGCCACTTGATGCAGGCTCCGTGTTTTCTGCTTTTATTATTTCATTTTTATTTATTTCAGTATTTAATCCAGCTACCGTTTGTTGTTGTTCTTCTTCTGTGAAAACAAACGAGGATACCCTATCCACTTGAATAGTTCACAAGCCACGCACTTTTCCACAGGCTGTGGACTTTGCCACAGGTTGTAGACTTTTTCCACAGGTTGTGGACTTTTCCCACTGGCACTGACACTTTTCTTCTGCCTTTGGGCCAAGAGTAAAAGGGCATCCCAAGGCTTCTACTGGCACAAAGTTATCTCTCCTCTTGATTTAATATGAAATATTTCACAGAACACCCAACAAAAAGCAGGAAAAAACATATTACGGCCGTACTTTTGCTTGTAAATGGCTAAAAGGATGTTGTTTTCTTTTTTCATTCTTTTCTTCACATAAATGGCTAAAGGATGTTTTTGTAGAGTGTGATAAAATGGTTTGCTGGGGAAGGCTCAAGATTTATTTCAAAGCCAAAAAGAGTTGACTTGAGAGATTTATTAAGCTGTTATCTTAAGGATATTTGAGGAGCGAGAGAGGAATGTATATTTTTTTGCTTGCAACTACTCGTAGATGATATCCAAAGCAAGCAACAGTTGACATTCGCTACAGAAGTAAAGCACAGAATTGTAGTGGAAATTTAATACGATTCAGAGATTATTCCTTTCAGGAGAGTATTCCAACTTACTCTTCGCATTCTACTCATATTCTTAGCCACAAATGTATCTCAAATGTGTAGAAACTTGATTTGAAATGATATCGAATCCATAGTTAGCTTTATTTCCTCTCTTCTAGGCTCATTTTACTCCTATTACTCGCCATCTGCTAAGCATAAATTCACTGTGCAACATTAAATCAAAGAAATCGCATCATAATTGAAATATAAGACGAGTACACCCCACAGGAGCCTCAGGAGAGGGCGGACACTCCCCCTACATTCATCAGCATATTTCTCTCAGTATTGGGTTATTCAATACTTTGTCAGAAGCTTTACTTACGGCTAACAAATTGTACAAGATTTGTACGCTTTTAGCGCTTTTGGCCATTGTCGCCCCCAAACGACATAGTGGAAAGGGGGGAAGTGCAGGTCGCAGGACATGGCAAAACCAATTTAGTTGGCAACTTTTCTTCTCTCGTTGGGGATTCAGATTTGGATTCGATTCGGGCACTTTTGGGCGAAAAGTTGTGGCACGGGCTGGGGCAAGGGCAGGAGGGGTAGGAGGGGTAGCTGGGTGTCTTTTGTTGGCCAAGAAAGTTATTGTTATACCCAGGGCACACACAGACAAACACACACACGGAAATACAAAAGCAATCAGGATGCAAATGCAATTGGGGACAGCGGTAAGGAAACCCAAGAAGCGAGACGTCGGAAAAGCAAGAGACGCAGCAGAAGCAAACTTCGAGGAAAAGGCAAAGCGTAAGGACGGGGGCCGATGCGGTGACAAGGTGACGGTGATAAATATTGAGCACAATAAGCCACTGAGAGACCCGCAAGCGTTTCCACTTTCGA